>SJYC01073093.1:0-17255 GCA_006408675.1 Madoqua kirkii
ACTGGTCGGAGGATCAAGACTGGGTGCTCGATGAATGCTCCCAATCAGGATAACCAGCCTGCCCAGGGTCCCTCTCCTCCTAAGCAGGAACTTAGAGTGTGAAAGTCAGCTTGGAAGCGTTTTTTTTTTTTTTCAACATAGGGAATAATATTTGTTTCGCTAGAGGTTTACATGGGAGAAGGCAATGGCACCTCACTCTAATATTCTTGCCTGGAAAATCCCATGGACGGAGGAGCCCGGTAGGCTGTAGTCTCTGGGGTTGCTAAGAGTTGGACACGACTGAGCGACTTTACCTTCACCTTTCACTTTCATGCATTAGAGAAGGAAATGGCAACCCCTCCAGTATTGTTGCATGGAGAACCCCAGGGACGGGGGAGCCTGGTGGGGAACCGTCTATGGGGTTGCACAGAGTCAGACACGACTCAAGCGACTTAGCAGCAGCAGCAGAGGCTTACATGAACACTGCTACCTCACCATGATCTTATCTCAGTAGCAGAGGGTCTGACAGAAAGACATTTGCAACAGTTAACCACACCTCTCCCTCAGCTCTCCCAGAAGTGTATTTTGCTGAAAATTCTTGGGGAGCTCAGGATGTTTAAAGCCATATGCCACCCATCTCCTTTCATAGCCCTGCGATAAAACTTTGTCTGCTTTAAGCTCCAATGTTCTGATATCGCTTGGCCTACCTACATTGGGTACATGGGTATTCATTAACACTAGCCGTTAAAGGCTCATTTCTGTAGAGAGTAACTGAGAGAAGGCCTCATTCCAAATCCACATTCAGTCATTAAATTATGTGCAATTTAAGATTCCTTCATAGAAAGCAAATTACCAAAACCAGTGGCTACAACAAATTACCAGGTGAATTTAAGACAAAATAACTGTGACAAACACTGTCATCAGGTCTTATTTGAGGACTACATATTATTTTGAAACTTTGTCATGACTGTACTTAATAGGATCGTTTCAGTCGCTCAGTCATGTCTAATTTTTTGTGACCCATGTATTTTTTGCGACCCATGCGCGCCAGGCTTTCCTGTCCTTCTCCGTCTCCCGGAGCTTGCTGAAATTCATGTCCATGGAGTTGGTGATGCCAGTCCAACTTTAAATCAGTGTTAGACGTAAACAGGATGCACATTTTACTAACGATAACATATTAAATAGAAAAAATGTTCATCAGGCACAGTACCAGAAACTCGAAAACAAGCGTCTAAAGATTTCTCTTCTCTTGAAAATCAAAAGCATATGAAAAGGTTGATTAAAGTATCTTCCCCCCAAAGAGAACTAGCATATTCTCTTTGCTGACACGAAAACAAGACTGGATAACTGGACTAAAACAAGAGTGTAAGTTGAGCCAGTTACAACAGAACATTAGATTTTCTGTAAATCTATGTTCTATTCAGGTGCTTACTAATTTATCTCCTCTGTTTATACACTATATGCAAGAACATTTGGGCTTTCATAGTTACAAAATACACTGAGGAAAATTAATTTTGCTATCGAATAGCAAACCATTTAGTTACTGTTCTTTTGGAAATATATTTTCTTCAATAACTATACCAACATATTTTATGATTGCTCTGTTTCACACATCATATAAATGGATTCATTTGAATCTCAATGGAGAAGAGGCACAGACTGTTAAAAACTGGAATAATGAGCATAGAGCTTTTCAAAACAATATGAAGAACACATAATAAAGTGAAGATTCATATAAAAAACACATACGCTTGTCATAAAAATTTCATGATACACCCAAAACTGCAACTGCAACTGGTACAGATACAGACTTGGTTAACGTCTAGTAAGTATAGAAGAGAATCAAAACAAACCAAAAAACTGGGAGAAGTTCATGCGGAACTTAAAGTTTTGCGTGGAAGCACTAAACAATAGTGGACACAGCAATACTCAGGGAAACAAAATGTGCTCAGTGTTAGTCAATTAAAAATATTTTGTTTTCTAATATACATGATTTCAATGTATGAGGCCCTCATGAAAAAAAAATTATTAGAAGACTAATTAAGGAAAGTAATCACTGATGGTATAAACAGAGGCAAACGTTTTGCTGAGCAGATGATCTCTTTAAACCTCAGGTTAAAGATGAAACACCTGAAGAATTTATGGTAATAAAATACAACGGAAATACGAAAATAAGATAACTTTTCAGAGTAGACTGGTGAAGTTAGAACAATGAGATACAACCACAGACTTATTGGAATGGTCAGATACAAAAGTCTGAAAAACCATTTACCGGCAAAGAAGAGGGACAACAGGAACTCTCATCTGTTGTTAGCGGGAATGCAATTTGGAAGCAATATCTTACAGCGCTAAACGTTGTCACACCACATAGTTTAACAATTATGCACCTAGATAGGTCAGTAAGTGATTTGATAGCTGCTGCCCACACAAAAATATGCACATGAGCTTTATTACAGCTTAATTCATACTCTCTCTGACACACACACGCACACAGATTGGAAGCAATCCAAGTGTCCTTTAGTAGAAACTGGATAAACAAACTACTGTACATCAACATAACAGAATATTATTCAAGAATAAAATGAAATGAGCTATCAAATCGCAAAGAGAAATGAATGAAACCTGAATGAATGTTATCTCTTCTGTCCGTGGGATTTTCCAGACAATAGTACTGGAGTGGATTGCCATTTCTTGCTCCAGGGGATCTTCCCAGCCCAGGGATTGAACCTGGGTCTCCTGCATAGTAGACAGATGCTTTACCATCTGAGCCACCAGGGAAGTCAAAATAAGCTAGTCTCCAAAAGATTATACACTGCATGCTGTGCATTATATGACATTCTGGAAAAGGTAAAACTACGGAGCAAATAAAAAAATATCAGAGGATTTTTCCTTTTGCTTCAGAATAGTTTCACCAGTTTGGATAAGGTGTGTCAACGCTCAACAATTCCTCTCCTACTCTGACTCACAAATCCACTCAGTCAGATTCTTCATTGCCCCAGAGCTCATAGGTCTTCAGGAACCTCCTCACTGAGGGGCTTGAGGTTACCACCGGTCGACGTGGTGAGTTTCAGATTCCGCACACTGGACACAAATTTCACAAGGTACATCTCGAGCAGGGTTAATGTATGGAACATGTAGTCTTCTTCAAAGGAAGACTTTCCCTTTTTCCTTCGGAGAGAGCCAAATGAACGGCCCCGACGGGCAGCGGGGGTCTGCACTTACTCTCACCGCGCTCTCCTGCCCACTCCACTGTCACCTACACCAGCACAATGAAGAAAAGCCAGAGCAACGTGATCTCAAGCCAGTCTCGGGCATGCTCTTGTAGATTCTGCCGAATCAAAAAGTGCCCTCCGCAGAGCATCTTCCCCTGGATTTCTTCCGCTTTCTCTCTCCGAGTAGTAAACATTAAGGCGTAGACACAGGTAACACCCATGGAAATACACAGGAAGGATTTGCGGGTGAGCGGAGAGGAAATGGCTCCTGGTGCGCTGGTCTGCCCTGGCACCTGGAGACTGAGGACCAGCCAGGGCTGGGCCCTTGCTGACGTCACAGAGGGCCCCGCCCCAGCCAGAACCCACATGGGCCATTGTGATGACTTCAGGGAGGAGGATAAGGAGGCCTGCAAGGGTCAACTGGCAGTAGGGCTTAAAGGAAGATGGCGACATTTCCAGCGGGTAGATGCAAAGAGTTGGGGGATGACAGAATGCCGCCTCCTTGCCAGTGTATTCTTTCTGAACCTGGTGTTCTACTGGGAGGATAGGTCCATCTTTCAGTTTTGCTTTTCCATTTGTTAAATCCAGACACTGGGTGAGCAGAGAGACCCATGGGCATGTGTCCCTGTGGAGCAGAGGGCCAAGTGGGAAAGAAAGATAGTAAAGGAGAGGCCATACACTAGGAGCCACTGATGTGTTTTCTGTGGCATTCACTGTTCTTAAAAATGACTGTGCTCAGTTGCTAAGTCGTGAGTGACTCATTGAGACCTCAGTCGTAGCCCTTCAGGCTCCTCTGTCCCTGGCATTGCCCAGACAAGAATACTGGAGTGGGTTGCCATTTTCTTCTCCAAGCATAGAGGATGTTTTAGGGCAGTGAAACTTTTCTGTATGATGTTATGGTAAATAGATGGCACTGCCTAATTGCCAAAAGCCTGAGACTCTTACAGCACATAAAGTGAATCAATGTATGCTATTAAAAAAGAACACACACACATTTTGACATCAAGAATGGAACACAAAACTTGACTAAACATTCTAGTTTTATTATTGCAAATATTCAAGACTACCTCAATCAGATTCCCTGACTTAAGTAACTTTGGAAATGAACGGAGGTTGCAAGACTGAAAGTAAAAGATAAAAGCACTGTAATCTAGTTGATAGTGCTCTTTCTCATAGGGGTACAGGTTAACAATCTTGATACACTTACACATGCATATCTGAATGAAACTGTGAAATAGGTGGCACATGAGTATACGTACATGTGTTTTTCTGTTCTGTGAGCTGAGAGACTCTAAGAGAAATGATACTCCGCAAATCTGAAAGAAACAATGATGTGGAAATAAGCACAGATTTTGGTTCCCAATACTTTTTCCGAGGAAAGGAACCAGGTTTCTAGGAGAAATTGCTGATTCTAGGGCTCAGAGAAGAAATATAGAAGAGGAGTCTGCGGGATCTTATCGTATCAAAAGGGAAGTGGAAAAAAAAAAAAAAAAAACCCCCCACGGTAATGGCGTTATGTCAAAGAAGACAGGAAGGAGCTTCCAATGGCAAAAGCTAGAACAGAATGAGCAATGCAATAAATTAAGTCAGTCATCCTTTGGAATCATACCCCAAAGTATAAAGCAACTATTCAAAAAGCAATTTGGTGAGGTCTTTCAAGACAGGCATCCAAGGTAGGGGGTCATGGTGCCATAGTGGGCCAGACGAGACGGTAGGGGTGAAGAGGATATCCATGCAGACAACGTAGCCTAGTATGGGGCCTCAGAACTCAAACTGGGTGGAACAGTAAGAGCCACAAGAACAGGGAAGGGAGGTGTGTAGTATGATATGTGAGAACTTGAACAGGGAAAAAAGGATATCCATCCCAGGACGTATCATGGGCAGTCGATGCCAAAGTCGAACTAAGAGGCCTTCACAGAGCAGAGGAGCCTGCCACAAGAGTCAGTTTAGTCCAGAGGATATCAAATAGGAGGCTGGCCAGGCATGCAGAGTAAAAGCCTAAGTCCAGCGAAGTGGAAATCCACATGGAGGAGGCAGACTTGTGTAGAAGATCGGAGGATAAGCAAGAGGAGAAGGGCATCCATGCACCGAAGTGGGCAGCCCCGTGTGGGCAGTTGGAGGCTGAGTGGAACAAGGGGAGTATCTGAATGTGGGGGTATGCCATTGCAGAGTATCAAAGCCCAAGCAGGGCAAGGGGAGTAGGTTTATAAAACGGTTGCCTGGAGGGGGCGTCAGAGTCTGAATATGTTGAGAAAGGCACATGGGTTGGGGACAAGCCAGAGTTTTGTGGTATCAGAGCCAGAGCTATGCAGGGAGGATGCTCACACAAAGGCATGCACCCGCACATGCACACTTCTCAGACTCTGTTCAGTGAGAGGAACTGAGAAACAGTGAGTCGCATATACTGGACTTTAAATTCCATTTTCCACTACAACTTTTTGGGATTTCTGGGAGAAATTGTTAATTCCGTGGCAAGGTCAGGGAAATACAAGATGAGCTTGGAATACCTTGTACCAAAAACTTCAAACCGTTCAAAGAATGATGGGAAGATGTCAAAAGGACAGAGAGCCTGGCTTAAGGAGGTTCACACTGTCCAAGGCTGGAACAATATGAACATTAAAATAAATAATGATAGTGACAAGTCATGATTCCCTTAGTGAAATAAGAGGCTATTAATCAAATAGATCTAATTAAATCAATAAATCTAAATATATATATTTATATATATAAATTTAATATATATATATTATTCCTCACCAAAATATGAATATATATTTATATATATAAAGCATATATATATACAAGTATATATATACTTTAAAACACAAAAGAATGTTTCAATTACAAGATAGGGGAGCATAACTTGACAGTGGAGAAGCTTGGCAGCAACCACTTTAATCAAGTGATCCAAGAGAACGTCATCAATATTGGGACACACTGAATCATGAACCACTTGATAAAATGAGATGATATGAACGCAGTATCGTTTCCATCACTTTCCTGTCAAAGATGCAAAACATGATATTCTTCATGAGCAAACACTGGATGGAGTCAAGTTGAGGAGAATTTTACAAAATAACTGGCCTCTAGTTTTGGCATTCGAGTAATACTGCCTGACAGAACGAGCTGGGAAATGTTCCCTTCCACTTCTATGGATACATTTAGAATGCATGTGTGGAGAATTGGCATGACTTTTAGTTTAAATATTTGGTAGAATTCAGCAGTGAGGCTATCTGGGTCTAGGTATGGTAGGGGGACTTTTGTGAGGTGGGTTGGGCAAGAAGTTTAGAAATGAATAATTCTATCTTTTTGCTATTCAGGTTTTCAGTTTCTTCTCGAGTCAATTTCAGTCATTTGTGTATTTCTAGAAATTTTTCCATTTCATCTAAATTTTCTAAATAGTGCCATGGTATTCCTTTACAATTATGTTTATTCCTCTGAAGTTGGTAGTAACTTTTCCTTTTCTATTCCTAATTTTAGTGATTTGAGTCTTCTTCCTCCCTTGAACAATATCGCGAAAGTTGTGCCAAATTACTGACCTTTCTAAACAATGAAATTTTCATTTGTTGAGTACCTCTGTGGTTTTTCTATTCTCTATTTCATTCGTTATGCTGTGACATTGATTGATTACTATTGCTGCCTCTTTGACTTTGGTTTGCTACATCCCATACCTTAGGTGTGATGTGTTTTCATTCTTCTCAAAGTGAACAAGCAAGAGAGTTCCAGTAAAGGATCTACTTCTCTTTTATTGACTCTGCTCAAGTCTCTGACTGTGTGGGCCACAACAAACTGGAAAATTCTTGACGAGATGGGAATACCAGACCACCTGACCTGCCTCTTGAAAAATCTGTACACAGGTCAGGAAGAAACAGTCAGAACTGGACATGGAACAACAGACTGGTTCCAAATAGGAAAAGGACTACGTCAAGGCTGTTATTGTCACCCTGCTTATTTAACTATATATATGCAGGGGACATCATGAGAAACGCTGGGCTGGATGAAGCACAAGCTGGAATCCAGATTTCCGGGAGAAATATCAATAACCTCAGATATGCAGATGACACCACCCTTATGGCAGAAAGCAAAGAAGAGCCAAAGAGCCTCTTGATGAAAGTGAAAGAGGAGAGTGAAAATGTTGACTTAAAACTCAACATTCAGGAAACTAAAATCATGGCATCTAGTCCCATCACTTCATGGCAAATCGATGGGGAAACAGTGGAAACGGTGACAGACTTTATTTTCCTGGGCTCCAACATCACTGCACATGGTGACTGCAGCCCTGAAATGAAAAGACACTTGTTCCTTGGAAGAAAAATTTTGACCAACAAAGACAGCATATTAAAAAGCAGAGACATTACTTTGCCAACAAAGGTCCAGCTAGTCAAAGCTATGGTTTTTCCAGTAGTCATCTATGGAAGTGAGTGTTGGACTATAGAGAAAGTTGAGCACAGAAGAATTGATGCCTTTGAACTGTGGTGTTGGAGAAGACTCTTCAGAGTCCCTTGGACTGCAAGGAGATCCAACCAGTCCATCCTAAAGGAAATCAGTCCCAAATATTCATTGGAAGGACTGATGGTGAAGCTGAAACTTCAATACTTTGGCCACCTGTTGTGAAGAACTGACTCATTTAAAAAGACCTTGATACTGGGAAAGATTGAAGGCAGGAGGAGAAGGGGACGACAGACGATGAGATGGTTGGATGGCATCACCAACTCAATGGACGTGAGTTTGAGTAAACTCCGGGAGTTGGCGATGGGCAGGGAGGCCTGTCATGCTGCAGTCCATAGGGTCGCAAAGAGTCGGGCGTGACTGAGTGACTGACACTTCCTTACGTTACTTTGTTGTTGTTTTTTTTCTTCACTATTTCCTTTTTGATACAGTCATATCCACCGGACTCCTCTTCTATAGTTCCTCTCTGAGCCCTACAATCAGTAATTTCTCCAAGAAGCCTGGTTCCTTTTACAGGAAAAGAGTATTGGGAACCAAGATCTGTGTTTATTTCAACGTCATTGTTTCTTTCAGATTTTCAGAGTATCATTTCTCTTAGACCCTTTCAGCTAACAAGACAAAGAAATATATGCATATATACTCAGGTGCCATCTATTTAACTGTTCAGTTCAATTATGCATGTGTAAGACTATCGGGATGGTTAACGGAGAAGGCAATGGCAACCCACTCCAGTACTCTTGCCTGGAAAATCCCATGGACAGAGGAGCCTGGTAGGCTGCAGCCCATGGGGTCGCTAAGAGTCAGGCAGGACTGAGCGACTTCACTTTCACCTTTCACTTTCATGCATTGGAGAAGGAAACGGCAACCCACTCCAGTGTTCTTGCCTGGAGAAACCCAGGGACAGGGGAGCCTGGTGGGCTGCCATCTATGGGGTCGCACAGAGTCAGACACAACTGAAGCGACTTAGCAGCAGCAGCAAGACTATCAGGATGGTTAGCCTGTAACCCAAGAGAAAAAATGCTATCAACTAGATTACAGTGCTTTTATCTCGGGTTTCAGTCTTGCAAACTACATTCATTTCCAAAGTTACTTATGTCAGTGGATCTTAGTGAGGTGGCTTCATACATTTGTAATATAATTAAATTGATTAGTCAAATTCTGCATTCCATTCTTGATGTCAAAATGTGTTCTTTCTTTTTTTTTTATTAGCTATGCATGCACTGATTCACTTTTTGTGTTGTAAAGGTCTACAGGTTTTGACAAATATATAGTGCCATGTATTTACCGTAACATCATACAGGATAGTTCCACTGCCTTTAAACATCCTCTATGCCTGGAGAGGAAATGGCAACCCACTCCAGTATTCTTGCCTGGGAAATCCCAGGGACAGAGGAGCCTGGTGGGCTACAGTGCATGGGGTCTCATAGAGCCAGACACGAGTTTGTGACTGAACACAGTCATTTTTAGGAACCGTGTTGGCCACAGAAAACACATCAGTGGCTCCTAGTTTGTGGCCTCTTGTTTAATATCTTTCTTTCCCACTAGGCTCTCTGTTCCACAGGGGCACATGCTCAAAGGTCTGCTCTGCTCAGCCCAGTGTCTGGATTCAACAAATGGAGTAATGAAAATAGAAGACAGAACCACCCTCCCAGCAGAGCATCAGGTTCAGAACGAATACACTAGCAAAGAGATGGCGTTTTGTCACTCCCCACCTCTTTTTCGATTGCCCGCTGGAAATGTCCCCATGTCCCTCTCAGCCCTACTCCCAGTTGCCCCCGAAAGCCTCCTTACCCTCTGCCCTGAAGTCATCACAGTGGCCACATGGGTTCTGGCTGGGGCGGGGCCCACTGTGGCATCACCAAGGGCCCAGCCCTGGCCAGTCCTCTGTCTCCAGGTGCCAGGGCAGAGCAGAGCACCAGGGGCCATCTCCTCTCAGCTCCCCGTGTGGTCTGTCAAATGGGTCCTGTGCTTCTTCATAGTTGTGTTACCTGTGTCCACACCTTAATGTTTACTTCTCTGAGAGAGAAAGCTGAAGAACTCCAGGGGGAGAAGCTCTGCGGAGGACATTTTCCAATTTGGCAGACTCTACCAGAGCATGCCCAAGACTGGCTGGAGACCCCATTTTCTGGCTTTTCTTCGTTGTGCCAATGTAGCTGACAGTGAGGTTGGCAGGAGAGAGTGGTGAGTAGTGTGCACACTCCTCTTGCCCATCAGGCCGGTTCTTTTGGCTTTCAGGGAAAGAAAAAGAAAGAGGCTTCCCCCACCAAAGACTGTATGTTTGATACCTTAACCCTGCTGGAGATGGACCTTGTGAAATTTGCTTCCAGAGTGTGGAATCTGAAACTCGCCATGGCATCAGGTGGTAACCTCAACCTCCCAATGTCAAGGTCCCTACAGATGCACCCGGTAACATTTCAGTATATGAGCTCTGGGGCAACGAAGACTCCGACTGAGTGGATCTGTGTGTCAAAGCAGGAGAGGAATTGTTGCGCATTGACATACCTTATCCAAACTACTAACGCTATTCTGAAGCAAAAGAAAAAAAGCCTCTGATACTTTTTATTCACTCTACAGTTTTACCTTTCCCAGAATGTTGTACAATTGGCAGCATGCTGTGTATAATCTTTTCCAGACTAGCTTCTTTTACTTAATAACATTCATTCAGGTTTCATTCATTTCTTGTTGTGATATGATAGCTCACTTCTTTTTATTCTTGAATAATATTCTGTTATGTTGATGAATCATAGTTTTTTATTCAGTCGTCTATTTAAGGACACTTTGGTTGCTCCCAATTTGTGTGTGTCTGTGTGTGACAGAGAGAGAGAGAGAGATTACGAATTAAGCTGCTATAAAATTCATGTGCATGTTTCTGTGTGGGCATTAACTATCAAATCATTTCCTGAACAGTTTAGGAATGTAATTGATAGATCATGTGGTATAACAATGCTTAGCTCTGTAAGAAATTGCTTCCAAAGTGACTCTGCCATTTTGCAATCCCCCTAACAACGAATGAGAGTTCCTGTTGTTCCTCATCTTTGTCAGTAATTGGTTTGTCAGATTTTTGTTTTTGACCATTCCAATAAGTGTGTAGTGGCATCTCATTGTTTTAATTTCACCAGTCTACTCTAAACAGTTACCTTATTTCCATATTTCCATGGCGACATTTCCATTGTGTTTTAATACCATCAATGCTTCAGAAGTTTTATCTTCAATCTGAGGTTTAAATAGATCTTCTGCTCAGCAAAACTTCTGCTGCTGTTTATACCATCAGTGATTACTTTGCTTAAGTAGTCCTCTAACAACTTTTTCATGGAGGACTCATAACTTGAAATCATGTTTATCGGGAAATACGCATTTTTAGTGGAACAACACTGACCACATTTTCTTTTCCTGAGTTGGCTTTGTCCACTAATGTTGAGTGCCTCCACACAAAAGTTTAAGTTCAGCATGAACTTCCTCCCTCCATTTTTTTCGGTTTGTTTAGATTCTCTTATATGCTTGCTAGATGTTATCCAAATCTGGATTGGTACCAGTTGCAGTTGTAGTGGGACATTTACCCTGAAGTTTCATTTGTATTTTATCAGAAGCAAATACGTATTTTATCAGAATCTGGGCTTTATTATGTGTCTACTTCATATAGTTTTGAGAAACTACATGCTCGTTATTCAAGTTTCTAATAATCTGTGCCTCTTCTCCATTGAGATTCTAATGAGTCCATATATAATGATAGAACTAGAGAACAATCACAAAATATGTTGGTATAGTTACTGAAGAAATTATATTTTTAAAACGGGAATAACTAAACTGTTTGTTATTGGTAACAATTAATTTTCTCTCAGTGGTTTTTTTTTTTTGTAATTTTGAAAGTCCAAATGCACTTCCATCTAGTCTATAAACAGAGAATATAAATTAGCAAGCACCTCGATCGAGCATCGATTTATAGAATATCAAATGATCGGTTTTAACTATTTTCACTTTGTGTCTTGTTTTAGTTCAGTTATAAACATGCTTGTTTTTCTGTCAGTCAAGAGAATTTGCTAGGTCTCTTGAGGGGAAGATTATTTTACTCAATGTTTTCCTATGCTTTTGATTTTCAAGAGAAAAGAAATCTTAAGACACTTGTTTTCGAATGTCTGGTACTGTGCCTATTGAATATTTTTCTAATTAATATTTTATCATTAGTAAAATGCACATTCTGTTTACTTCCAACCCTGATTTAAAGTGGCTCATGAGAAAAGACATGTTTCAGTTAAATATGTTTGGGATTGACATGTACACACTGCTGTATTTAAAATGCATAACCATCAGGCACCTACATTATAGCACAGGGGACTCTGCTGAATATGCTGTAAGAACATAAATGGGGAAATAATTTGAAAAAGAAAAGATATATGTATACCTGAATCACTTTGCTGTCGCATAAGCTATCACAACATTGCTGACCAACTGTACTCCGATATAAAATAGAACATTGAAAAAGGAAAATAAACTTTCACTGAACAAAAATAGCAATATACACTAATAAATGTTGAGAATGAGGCAAATGATTATTTTACTTCATGGAACACTAGCTTTATCAATATAAATATTAGTCGTCATTTCAAATGGAAGGCAATTAACTCAACATTGCTCTTTCACATGAAGGCATATGTATACGCAGCTCACTTTAAGTCGTTACTATGGATTGGCCTAGTACAAAGTGAGCCTGAAGTAGACTGGTGGACTTACTCGTTAGAGCACTGAAAATCACCCCACCACCAGTGCAAAAGGCAGCTCAATGGCAAGCCACTACGACTTGAGGTTTTTTGTTCCTTTTTTCATGTCGCGTGAATCTCCGCCCATGAAATATTTAACCTCTCAAACATAAGGAAAAGAAATGAAAGATAAGGTCACAAGGAAGGACAGAAACGGTATGGACCTAAAAGAAGCTGAAGATATTAAGAAGCGGTGACAAGAATACACAGAACTGTACAGAAAAGATCTTAATGACCCAGATAACCACGATGGTGTAATCACTCACCTACAGCCAGACACCCTGGAAGGCAAAGTCACGTGGGCCTGAGAAAGCATCACTCGAACAAAGCTAGTGGATGTGATGGGATTCCAGTTGAGCTATTTCAAATTCTGAAAGACGATGCTGTGAAAGTGCTGCACTCAGTGTGCCAGCAAATTTGGAAAACTCAACAGTGGCCACTGGACTGGGAAATGCCAGTTTTCATTCCAATCTCAAAGAAAGGCAAGGCCAAAGAACATTCAAACCACACAATGGCACTCATCTCACTCGCTAGCAAAGGAATGCTCCAAATTCTCCAAGCTAGGCTTCAACAGTACATGAACCAAGAACTCCCAGATGTTCCAGCTGGATTAAGGAAAGGCAGAGGAATCAGGGATCACATTGCCCAGTCCATTGGATCGTAGAAGAAGCAAGAGAGTTCCAGAAAAACATCGACTTCTACTTTATTAACTACACCAATGTCTTTGAGTGTGTGGATCACAACAAACTGTGGAACATACTTAAAGAGATGGGAATACCACACCACCTTACCTGCCTCCTGAGAAATCTGTATGTGGGTCAGGAAGCAACAGAACTAGACCTGTGGGACAGCAGGCCGGTTCTAAACTGGGAAAGGGGCAGGACAGGGCTGTTTGTGGTCAACTTTTCATTTAACTTATATGCAGAGTACATCAAGAGAAACCCCGGGCAGGATGAAGCACAAAGTAGAACTGAGATTTCTGGGAGACATACCGATAATCTCAGATATGCAGAGTACACCACCCTTATGGCAGAAAGCGAAGAATAACTAATGAGCCTCTTGATGACAGTGAAAGTCAAGAGTCCAAAAGCTGGCTTAAAACTCAACATTCAATAAACGAACATCATGGCATCCTGTCCCATTGCTTTTTGGCAAATAGAGGGAGAAACAATGGAAATACTATCAGGCTTTATTTTCTTAGACTCCAAAATGACTGCAGATAGTGACTACAGCCAGGAAACCAAAAGATTTACTGCTGGAAAGAAAAGCTTCTTGCTGGAAGAAAAGTTCTGACCAATCTAGACAGCATATGAAAAAGCTTTGCTTTGTTTTGACATTACTTTGCTGACAAAGGTCCCTCTAGTCAACGCTGTGGTTTTTCCAGTGGTCATGTATGGTTTTAAGAGTTGGATGGTAAAGAAAGCTGATTGAGTGAAGCTGTTCAGTTGTGTCCGACTCTTTGCAGCCCCATGGACTGTAGCAGCCTACCACGCCCCCCTGTCCATGGGACTTTCCAGGCAAGAATACTGGAATGTGTTGCCATTTCCTTCTCCAGAAGATCTTCCCAACCCAGGGATTGAACCCAAGTCTTCCGCATTGTAGGCAAACGTTTTACCATCTGAGCCATCAGGGAAGTCCATGCTGAGCACCAAAGAAGTGATGCTTTTGAACTGGGATATTGGAGAAGACTCATGACAGTCTTGGGTTCAAGGAGATGAAACCAGTCTGTCCTAAAGGAAATCAGTCCTGAATATTCATTGGGAGGACTGATGGTGGAGCTGAAGCTCCAATACTCTGGCCACCTGATGTGAAAAACTGATTCATTGGATAAGAGGTGAATGCTGGGAAAGTTCGATTGCAGGAAGCCAAGGTGATGACAGAGGATAAGTAAGTTAGACGGCATCAGCAACTTGATGTATAGGAGTTTGAGCAAGCTCCAGGAGTTGTTGATAGACAGGGAAGCCAGCAGAGAGTTTAGGCAACTTCCCTAAGTCAAAGATCGCAGAGGTGGAAGCACAGAGAGGTCAGACAACTTGTCCAAGATCACACAGCTCTTAATGTTAACAACAGAGAGGTCAGGCAATATGCCTGAGATCACATAGGTAGAAGTGGAAGCACAGGGAGGTTAGGCAACTTGCCTAAAGCCACACAGCTTAAATGTGGAACAAGAGAGAGGTCAGGCAACATACCTAAGTTCACATAGCTCATAAGGACATAAGCACATAAACACAGAGAGGTCTGGCAACTTGACAAAGAGCACAGCTCAGAAGTGGAATACAGATAGATATGACAACTTACTTAAGTTCACACAGCTCAGAAGTGGAAAGAGAGAGGTTAGCAATCTTGCCTAAGATCACACAGCTCACATGCAGAAGCACAGAGAGTTTAGGCAACTTGTCTAAGCTCACACGGCTGAAATATCAAAGAACAGCATATACAGGCATCTTGCCTAAGATCATAGAGCTCAGAAGTGAAAGCAGAGAGAGGTCAGGCAACCTGCCTGAAATTACACAGCTGAGATATGGAAGCACAGATAGGTTAGGCTACTTGCCTCCAATGCGATGGTGCAATCTCAAAAATGACAAAAATATCTCTGTTCATTTCCAAGGGAAACCATTCAGTATCACAGTAATCCAAGTCTATGCCCCAACCAATAACACCAAAGAATCTGAAGTTGAAAGATTCAGTGATGACCTACAAGACCTGCTAGATCTGAAACAACAACAAAAAAAGATGTCCTTTTCGTCATAGGGGACTGGAATGCAAAAGCAGGAAGTCAAGAGATACCTGCCATAACAAGCAAGTTCGGCCTTGGAGTACAAAATGAAAAGCAGGGCAAAGGTTAACAGAGTTTTGCCAAGAGAATGCACTGGTCATAGCAAACAACCTCTTCCAACAACACCAGAGACGACACTACATGTGGCCCTCACTAGATGGTCAATACCAAAATCAGATCGATTATGCTCCTTGCAGATGAGAAGCTGTATACAGTCAGCAAAAAGAAGACTGGGAGCTGACTCTGGCTCAGATAATGAACTAGTGATTGCCAAATTCATACTTAAGCTGAAGAAAGAAGGGAAAAACATGAGATGATTCAGATATGATCTACATCAAATCCCTTCAGATTCTACAGTGGAAGTGACAGATAGATTCAAGGGATTAAATCTGATAGACAGAGTGTCTGAAGAACAGAACAGTGGTGAAGACCATCCTCAAGAGAAAGAAATGCAAAAAAAAAAATGGTGTCTGAGGAGGCCTTGAAAATAACTGTGTAAATAATAGAAATGAAAGGCAAAGGAGTAAAGGAAAGATATAACCATCTGAATATAGAGTTTCAAAGAAGAGCAAGGAGAGAAAAGAAAGCCTCCTTAGTGATCAAAGAAAAGAAACAGAGGAAAACAGTAGAATGAGAAAGGCTAGAGATCTCTTCAAGAGAATTAGAGATACCAAGGGCATATTCCACACAAAGATAGGCATAATAAAGTGCATAATTGGCATGGACCTAAGAGAAGCAGTAAATATTAAGAAGAGGTGGCAAGAATACACAGAACTATACAGAAAGGATCTTAATGCCCCAATTAAGCATGATGGCATGATCACTCACTTACAGCCAGACTACCTGGAATGAAAAGTCACATGGGCCTGAGGAAACATCACTATGAACAAAGCTAGTGGAGGTGATGGGATTCCAGTTCAACTATTTTAAACTCTAAAATATGTTGCTGTTAAAGTGCTGCACTCAGTATGGCAGCAAATTTGGAAAACTTAGAAATGACCACACAAGTAGAAAAGGTCAGCTTTCATTTCAATCCCAAAGAAAGGCAATGAAAAGAATGTTCAAACTAGTGCACGACAACACTCATCTCCGATGCTAGCAAAGGAAGGCTCAAAATTCTCCAAGTATTCTTCAACAGTACATGTACCTAGAAATTCCAGATGTTCAAGTTGAATTTAGCAAAAGCAAAGGAACCAGAGAAATTGACAACATCCACTGGATCATAGAAAAATCGAGAGAGTTCAAGAAAAACATCCGCTTTATTGACTATACCAAATTCTTTGACTGTGTGGATCACAACCAACTGTGAAATATTCTTAAATTAATGGGAGTACCAGACCAAGTTACCTGTAGAATTCTCCTCAGGTTCCTCACTTTCTGTCATAAGGGTGGTGTACTCTGCATATCTGAGATTATCGGTATGTCTCCCAGAAATCTCAGTTCTACTTTGTGCTTCATCCTGCCCGGGGTTTCTCTTGATGTACTCTGCATATACATAAGGGTGGTGTACTCTGCATATCTGAGATTATCGGTATGTCTCCCAGAAATCTCAGTTCTACTTTGTGCTTCATCCTGCCCGGGGTTTCTCTTGATGTACTCTGCATATAAGTTAAATGAAAAGTTGACCACAAACAGCCCTGTCCTGCCCCTTTCCCAGTTTAGAACCGGCCTGCTGTCCCACAGGTCTAGTTCTGTTGCTTCCTGACCCACATACAGATTTCTCAGGAGGCAGGTAAGGTGGTGTGGTATTCCCATCTCTTTAAGTATGTTCCACAGTTTGTTGTGATCCACACACTCAAAGACATTGGTGTAGTTAATAAAGTAGAAGTCGATGTTTTTCTGGAACTCTCTTGCTTCTTCTACGATCCAATGGACTGGGCAATGTGATCCCTGATTCCTCTGCCTTTCCTTAATCCAGCTGGAACATCTGGGAGTTCTTGGTTCATGTACTGTTGAAGCCTAGCTTGGAGAATTTGGAGCATTCCTTTGCTAGCGAGTGAGATGAGTGCCATTGTGTGGTTTGAATGTTCTTTGGCCTTGCCTTTCTTTGAGATTGGAATGAAAACTGGCATTTCCCAGTCCAGT
>SJYC01073097.1:0-10334 GCA_006408675.1 Madoqua kirkii
TACCTCTGCTCAAAACCAACAGCTTTCATTTCATTCAAGGTAAATTAAGGGTTCGTTATGTCTTCCAAGGTGACACTTGTGGTAAAGAATCTGCCTGCCAATGCAGGAGATGCAAGGGACACAGGTTTGATCCCTGGGTTGGGAAGATTCCCTGGAGAAGGAAATGGCAACCCATTGCCTGGCAGGCTACAATCCAAGGGGCCGCAAAGAGTTGGACAAACTTATACTCAATAATGTGAGATGCTTTCCTCTACCCCATGGCACCTTAGCTCCAGCAATTATAGCTTTCTTTTTCTCCACACCCTTGTTATCCCTCAGCAGCATAGTCAGGATCAGCGATGCGTTCAGGTCCACTTATGGCATGTCTGCATCAACTGTCTTAGAAGTAAGCTGAAATTCAGCTCAGTGATTCTCTTCCAGAAAAAAGAGGGAATCATCCCAGTGGACTTCCATCTCCAGTTTTGTTACTCCACACCAAAGGTCTTTCTTTCCTTCATATGGTTCTTGAAGTCCGCCACCTCTCCCCCATTATGCCCTTCCTGGAACATTCCTCTTTCTCTTATTTTAATATCCAGCTACTTTGAGTCCATCTGAAACAACAGGTATGGGCACAAACCCAGTGTTTATTCTTATAACCTCTGCCTGGGCTGGTTCCTTTGCCTGGCAGTTGGAAAGGCCTCTGGGTGGCAGTTTTATTTCTTGCTCTTTGGCAGTATGGAAGCAGTTGACTTTTCCAATCTTGTGAGGACCCAGTTCCTGTCTCTGAAAGTGAAAGTCACTCAGTCATGTCCAACTCTTTGTGATCCCATAGACTATACAGTCCATGGAATTCTCCAGGCCAGAATACTGGAGTGGGTAGCCATTTTCTTCTCCAGGGAATCTTCCCAACCCAAGGATTGAACCCAAGTCTCCCACATTGCAAGTATCTAAAACTGTGAGTACTTGAATAGTG
This sequence comes from Madoqua kirkii, assembly GCA_006408675.1. NCBI lineage: Eukaryota > Metazoa > Chordata > Mammalia > Artiodactyla > Bovidae > Madoqua > Madoqua kirkii. The sequence goes on from SJYC01073097.1 coordinate 953, forward strand.
AGAATTTCCCTCATTTAGGAAAAAAACAGTCCTAACAGAAAACAAAACATGCCCATACTATATACATCTTTTTTTTCTTTACTGTTTAAAAAAATTTTGTTACTGTATATTTTAATAGATTTGAAAGAATTAGAGGTGATGAATCTGCCCAAAATATTAGATAAAGCAAATTACCTAAGTGCTTCCTCAGGTAAAAGGTTAGTTGTGGTTCTTGGAATTCTACCCATATGCACTTGTTATGCATTGATTTGGCCATCATCTTGAGCCTATCCCTCCATTTTCTTGTTGTCTATTGACGTCCTGGTCAGGCCTCCACATTCACTAGCATTTAGCATCCATGTGGATGACCCATCATACATTCAGACCCCTGGGTTACATACAGACTGTTACCATTGCAGAATCATGTCCTCTAGTTTTAGCTGGTCCCTGAAAACTTCCCTCCATCTCCTTGTTACCTTTCTTCTCCCTCTCCTCTGAATTGCTGTGCATGACTTCTCAAGACCAGACTATTGCTCTCACAGTGCCTCTTGCTCTCAGTTGCTCTCTCATGCTTCACAGAGAAAACAGAAAGCATCTGGTAGGATCACACCAATTTCCTGTTTATGCTGCCTGTCTCCATTCCATGTACCTGGAGATACACCTATCTCACCTTCCAGGACCCTTTTTTGTATAAGACCAATTCCCCAGTACACTTAGTCTCTTTAAAATTAACATCATAATTTTTAAAGTCCTTGAGGTTCCTCAAAAAGTTTAGATTATAATTATCATGTGATCCAGCAATCCCACTTTTGGAAATAAATCCAAAAGAATTGAAAGAGTTTGGAAGTGGTATTTGCACACCCATGCTCATAGTGACACTGTTCACAATAGACATAAGGAAGCGACCCATTGTTCACTGACAGAAAAATGGATAGAGAAAATGTGTTGTACACATAAAGTGGAATATTATTCAGCCTTATAAAGGAGGGAAATACTGTCACATTGGCAACAACATGGATGAACTTTGAGGACATTATACTAAGTGAAATAAGCTAGTCACCAAAAGAAATACTATATGAATCCACTTATATGAGGTATTTAAAGGAGTCAGAGACACAGAAAAAAAGAAAGTATGTTGGTAACCAGGGGCTAGGGGTTGAGGAAAATGGGGAATTGTTTAATGGGTATAGAGTCTCAGTTTTGCAATATGAAAAAGTTCTGGAGATCTATTGGATGCCAAGGTAGATTTTCATGTTCTGTTTTTTTTTTTTTCTTTTTTTACCACAAGTTTAGAAATTCCTTGGACCTCATGTCTCTTTCTATCTGTAACTCTCTGGAAGAACCTTATATGGTCATTATCAAGTCTTCTTTAACTCCCATTCCTTTCTCAACCCACTGCCCTCTGACTTCTGTCCTCACCATTCCACTGAAACTGCTCTTGCTAAGGTTTTCAAGGACCTTTCAAAATTTCTGGGCTGAGGGTACTCAACCCAGGGTAGTGGACACTGTTCACCACTTTCTCCTGAGAGTTCTCTTACCGTTGGCTTCTGTGAGACTCTCCCTCTGTTCTTTCCTGTGTCTCACTGACAACTGTCTCTCTCTTTTTGCTGTCCTTTCTTCTTCCTAAATAGTTCTGTTGTTGGCCTCCTTCTCTTTGTGTCTTTACATTTCTTCATAGTTTCCCTGGGACAGCTCAACTAAATCGGAAGTATCAACTATCATATTTATATCTCTGATCAGATCTCCCTCTGACTAGTCAACTCTACCCTAATGTTCTATAGGTTCTTCATTAAATTCATCATCCCTCCTGTGTTTTCTAACTCAATGTCATTTATCCCCCAACTGTATTCTGAAACCTGTGAGTCATGCTGGAATCCTAATTCTTCTTTATCCTCCATACCCAGTTAGTCAAAAAGTCCTACAGATTCTGTTCCCTTATTATTTCTCAACGTCCATCTCAACTGTCAGTGCCTCAGCTTAGGTTTTTAACCACCCGATGCCTTCAAATTAGTCTGCCTCCAGTTTTGCCTTCCTCAAATTTACCTTCCATGTGATACTTCAGTGACCTTCTTATGATTTAAGTTTGATCATGAGGCTGGTCTAGTTAAAGGCCTTCAGTAGCTTATCATTGTTTTTAGGTTAGAGTCTCAACTCTCTAATATTCGGCATACAAAGCCCCTCTGCTCTCTCCAAATCATGGTGGATGACAGGCCCATGATCCAAGGCGACTAATTCTTGGGAGAGTTAGACCCCAGTGGAAGAAAACGAAACCTTTGCTGTGAATTTAGCATCTTACCAGCATAATTCTTCCTTGACATACTACCTACTCCATTTCCTAGTATCATGCTTGTTTGTAACTTAGTCGCTGATTGGAGTGTTTCGAAGTGTGTATGTCCCCAAAGAAAAGGTGTGCAAGCACAAATGGAGAATGTAAATTCGAATAACAGCAAGACAGTGCAGCGGGGATGTGAAATTTACATTTGAACCACCTCCTAGTGCTCCAGCAGCCACCTAAGCCACACCTTTGTTCCTGAGCGGGGCGAGTGGGAGGGGCCTGGGAGTATCGCCTCTAGGCGAGGGAGGGTGTGGCGCAGGCGCAGGCGCAGGCGCAGGCGCAGACGGTTGAAAGTCGCTCTGGCCCGCCCTGCGTTTTTAACCAACTGAAAACCTAGGGAGGAGTACGGCAAAAGTCATTTTCAGAGAAGTGGGACCACGCTTTGTGGGCTGCAACATGGAGGCCACCGGTGGAACTGAGGAGTTGGTGAGACCTTGCTCTGTGGTCGGGTGAGTGGGGAAGCCGAGCTGGGTCGAACCTCGAACGTTCCTTCCCTATCTCTTTTTCCTCTCCCAGGTTTCCGGGGAATTGGTGTCAGTGGCACATGCTCTTTCTCTCCCAGCCGAGTCTTATGGCAACGATGTGAGTATGACTCACCCACAGCTTCCACTAACGCAGCATCCTGGGTTAGTCTGTAGGGCTCGCCACCAAATTGTAACCCCCTACCCAATTATCTTCCGTAGACTCTTCTTGTGTCTGCCAGAAACTGCGCTTTTCAATTAATTCTGATTTTTTTCGGTCCCCAAACGCAGGCCTAATGCGAATAGGGGTAGTTCACAAACTGTACCGCACTTTAGAGTTACTTGGGAATCTTTGAAATATCCCAGTGTTCAGGTTGCAATCCATCCTAGTTAAATCACAATATCTCTGGGGAGAGAGTCAGGAATCAGTTTTTTAAAGGTCCCAGGGTGGTTCCATTGTGCAGTAAAGTTCACTACTGTCTGGTTTAGATCCTAAGGAGAAAGCCCATGATGTATTTTGAGTCAAGACACACGGACATAGAAATAATGATAACGCTTTAATAATAATGTGATGTATGCTGGTAGATTGGCGGATCAGGGTATAAGATCCAAAGGAGTTTAGCCAAAAGAGAAACCCTAAGGACCCAGACAGTAGAGGAAGACCGCTGAGGAAGTGGTTATGGAACTGGATCTCCAAAGTGTAGATGGACAAAGGCATGGATTGACAGTCAGGAAAAGGGCATGTTCTAGGGCATGGAGGTAAAAATGCAATTTTTTCTGGAGTCAATGAAATAAATTCGTCTATTTGGTGTAAGAGATTCCGATGAAACAGGTGCTTTGTAAGGCTTTTTATAATTTAGCCTGCTTCATGATACTGATTCTTTTCTAAGTATTGTAGGATAGAGAATTGGCTATCTGATAAACACAAATGATGGGTTATGACATGCTACAGTCTTAAATGTGAAGAGTAACCTCACTTCTGTTATGTTACTTTGTCCTTAGTGGTGTATGTGGTATATCAGTTTTAAAATGATTTAACTCAGTCCTGAGATGATTTATCTGCTGCTTTATGTAGTCTTCTATACTTTCACTAACTGCTGGGGAGACAGCCAGTGACTCATTTTGTTTATTAGGCTGTGTAGGTTTTCTTTTGGTTGTCATAAGGACAAAGAGATTATTAATTTTCCAGACTCACTAGTCTAGTTTTTAACCGTTGCTAGTAACACCAAACTTGGTAGCCCTCTTGAACATTAACTAGACATCCACAGACTTTTTAAGTTTCTTCTTTAGTAGCAAGATTAGGTGAGTTCTGACCTGGCGTTCTTCACTCCTTTGCAGCCTGATATTGAAATGGCTTGGGCCATGAGAGCAATGCAGCATGCTGAAATCTACTACAAAGTGAGTTGTCTATGTTCTTTATGAAGCAGAATTAAATATGTAATTTCAGTGTATAGTGCTCTGCTAAGCACCGTTCTCAGTAAGTTAAATACTTGTTTTGGAGATAATTTTTATTACTGTAAAATCTTATCTACAGAGAACAGGGGTATGAAAGTGAATTTTGCTTTGATAGTGAGGAGTTGTGCTTCTTTGCCCAGTGTTCTGTTGCTAACCAGCAAAAGGATGTCTGACCCATGCTGCAGCTGCTGCTGCTGCTTAATCGCTTCAGTAATGTCTGACTCTGTGTGACCCCATGGGCTACAGCCCACCAGGCTCCTCTGTCCATGGAATTCTCCAGGCAAGAGTACTGGAGTGGGTTGCCATGCTCTCCTCCAGGGGATCTTTCCAGCCCAGGGATCAAACCATGGTCTTCTGCATTGCAGGCAACTTCTTTACCACTGAGCCACCAGGGAAGCCTTTCTGGCCCCTAGTAGGCACTAAATAAATTTCTTAATTGAATAAACAACCCACAGAGGGTAATAGCCAGGTATTACTAGGACCAAAGTAGTTTAAATTGGTGGAAGGGACTGTAGTATATATGGCTCTTTAGAATTATGTCATGATTTCATCTGAAACCTAGGCTGTCTATATATTCTAAAGAACTCTCCTGCCCCGAGAACCATGAGGAATTTGGGGGGAAGAAAGGACAGAAGTATAGCGAATTAGAGACTAGCATCTGTATGTTGTCTTACTCTCTGGCAGCTGATTTCATCAGTTGACCCACAGTTCCTGAAACTCACCAAAGTGGATGACCAAATCTATTCTGAGTTTCGGGAAAACTTTAAGAATCTCAGGATAGATATACTGGATCCAGAAGAGCTCAAATCAGAATCAGCTAAAGAGGTAAGAATCCTCTCTTTTAAATATTGCCTAGCATTTGATCAACAATTATTGATCATGAATACATTTTTATACCTTTAGATTTGGGAGTGGGTTGTTTTAAGACAGATATGTTAAGAAGCAGGGCTTTTATGTACTTTAATGAACTAATATGTTATTAAATGAATGTTTTTCTGGTTTAGGGATTTTTCATGTTCACTGAATATGGTTTTTTTTCCACTTTGGTTTGGACCTTTTATCACTACACACCTAGCTCTTTCAGAGGAGAAGGAATACATTTTTTCATGTGAGTAGTTTAACCAGAAGGCTTAGATAGAAAGTTGGCAAATAGAATACAGAGAGGTGTTTGAGTCCTCTGGATTTAAGATCATATTACAAGCTGTGGATAATTGGAAAACTTGTGTTTTGCATTGCTTATTTGATTATCTTCTACTTTTACAGAGCACTAAAACGCTTATACTTAGGAAATGGTTTTCCTTGAGAGTAGACTCTTGGCTTATGAAAAATGAAAACTTTTAACTCTAAGCAGGCAATTTGGAAAATTGCCTTTGTTGAATGGACTTCTTTCTTAAAATTTAACTTTGTGACTTTGGGCCTAATTCTTGCCTTCTTTGTCTTATTTGTGCTTCAGTGGGAATGAGTAACCATTTTGGGCTGAACTAGCAAATAACTTAAAACAGAATATACTTAAGAAATTAAAATTTAATTCTCTTCTCTAGACAAGGATTTAAGTATTTTATCAGATTTAAATATTGTTCATGTTGGAAAATACCAGCTTAAAGATGCCAAAGACAGCACAGAAACTCATAGCTAGTGAAACTAGCAATCAGCTCAATTCTAGTCTCTCTCACTGTGGTTATTTTCCTTACTGCGGAAACGGAAGCCCCTCTCCTGGCCTGACTTCACCAGCCTCCTGCATTTTTAGCTAAGATATCTTTTTTGCCTTTATAGAAGTGGAGGCCATTCTGTTGAAGTTTGATGGGATTGTGGAAGACTTCAACTATGGTACTTTGCTGCGACTGAACTGTTCGCAGGGCTACACTGAAGAAAACACCATCTTTGGTGAGTTTCTTGCCTCTGGGATTGTTTCTGATAAGGAGAGTGAGGGGTCTGGTTTTACTGATGAATCAATGACATTGATAGTTTGGGAATCATTTTGTTATAACTTTAAAGATCGTATTACTGTATCTTGAGTAACTGGAGATAGAATAAGTATTTTCAGCTTCATTTAGTATAGGATTAGAATTTCACATCTCTGAATCTTATGACTATACTTGAATGCTTTGTATATTAAACTTTGTCAGTTTCCACTAGGTTTAGAGAATTAACTAGGACTAGGACAATAATCAATTCTACTCACCTTTCAGCACCCAGGATACAATTTTTTGCCATTGAAATTGCTCGGAATCGAGAAGGTTATAACAAAGCAGTTTATACTGGTATTAAGGATAAAGAAGAGAAAGAAGCCAGCAATGGAGGAGACAATGGAGCCAACAGCAGAGGAGAAGAAGAAAAAGGAGCCAGCAGAGGAGGAGAAAAAGAGAAAACCAACGAAAGAGAAGAAAAAGAGAAAGAAGCCTACAAAGAAATCAATAAAAGTAGTGAAACAACTATGTGAGGTAGTCAGGGAACAGCACTGTAGAAGCTATGATTCAAGTGAGTCTGCAAGTACCATGTTGCTACTTGCACAGGTCCCTATGGTCAAATGTATTAATATCTCCTTTTTTAGTAGAAGGACATGCAGAAGGACATCTTTCTGGCCTAAATATCAGAAACTGCAGTGGTTGTTGTCTTGTGTGAACTGGCTTGAAGACTATTAGTGAGGTCTTAGTTGATGGTTTGTTGGTTCACACCACCAGTCAAATAAGAAATTTTGTAAATAAATTTCTTTTGGTTCCTATGACTATCTGTGACTGACTTTTTAAAGGTATTGAAAATTATTTGACATGATTTTTTTAGTGCATAATCTTTGTCATGTCATATGTATAATATTTATGCTTATTTCTCAGAGCTTTTCACTACTTCCTATAGTGAAGTTCATTCATACCTGTAAAGTTGCACATGGGTTTGGATTAGAAATTCTTACATAAAATTGACTGTTGCTGTTTGAGTGACTGTAGCTTTCTGATTTTATTTGGTATATCTCTCAAAAGATTTGATAAATACTCTACAGGGATAATAGCAGCAGCCTGAATCTGTCAGACAGGGAAACACAGTGCAGTTCACCTTCGAGGAGCAAGAGACTAGACCTGCTTTAGTGCCTGCTTTTCTTTTGTAATCAAGTTGTTACCTGAATACAGCAGAAATTAACAATGAAATACAAAGCTTAGTAGAATGTCTTTTCTTTTATAATACTATGGACAATAGCATGTATACGTTAAATACAAAATGAACATATTTCTAAATTGTATTTTGTCAGACTTCAAAAATAGACCAAGTGATTCTGTATGGATGGGGGACGTTCCTTCTCATCTAATGACTTTTAAGAGTGCACGTTTTCAGTTATCTTTAGAAATGCAGAGATTTGTGCATGTCCCCATAGACATACTGACTTTGCTAAAACTAGTTAGAGGAAGCTGCAGTGTTTATAGTGCATACAGTAAATACTCTTAAAAGTCTAACCACAGCATGATCATGCAAGAAAAGATATACCAGAGCAGAGGAGGGTGAATGAGACTTTTCCCTCAGTGGACATAGAAGACAAAAGTTAAAATGAATGAGTTATCCCTTTGGCAAGAGCTATACTAAAGATGCACGCAGCCAGCAGAAACAATTGTGCACAAAGCAAATAGGTTTCTCCATGAATTCTCTTGGGCCAGTTCTTAAAAATTTTTTAAACATCTGTTAAAGTTTTAATTTTATAGAATGTATTTTAAAAAAAGGTAGAGTATTAATATAACATACTAGGTGGACTTTTTGAGATTAAGAACATGCTTTACTCTATTAAACTTTTTTTTTTATTTTACAGAGAATATGCATGAAACATACTGTTGAAAGTCACACTGCTTTAAAACAAGAAGCATCTGTCTATAAACTAGGTTATAAAAGGTGGTAAGAAGAAGGGAAATAAGAACACAGAACACTTTGTGTTAACCATTTGATTTCTTAAAATTAATTTATTCTAATTGGCAGCTAATTACAGTATTGTGGTGGTTTTTGCCATACATTGCCATGAATCAGCCATGGGTGCACATGTGTCCCCCTATCCTGAACCCCCCTCCCACCTCCCCACTCAATCCCTCTGGATTGTCCCAGAACACTGGCTTTGAGTGCCCTGCTTCATGTATCAAACTTGCACTGGTTGTCTATTTTACATATGGTAATATATATATGTTTCAATGCTGTTCTCTCAAATCATCCCACCCTCGCCTTCTCCTTCAGAGTTCAAAAGTCTGTTCTTTACGTCTCTTTCTCTTTTGCTGTCTTGCATATAAGATCATCATTACTGTTTTTCTAAATTCCAGATAATGCGTTAATATACTGTCTTGGTGTTTCTCTTTCTGACTTCACTTTGTATAATAGGCTTCCGTTTCATCCACCTCATTAGAACTAACTCAAATGCATTCTTTTTTTATAGCTGAGTAATATTCCATTGTGTATATGTACCACAACGTCCTTATCCATTCATCTACCAATGGACATCTAGGTTGCGTCTGTGTCCTAGTTGTTGTAAATAGTATTGCAATGAACATTGGGGTACACATGTCTCTTTCAATTCTGGTTTCCTCAGTGTGTATGCTCAGCAGTGAGATTGCTGGGTCATATGGCAGTTCTATTTCCAGTTTTTAAAGGAATCTCCACACTGTTCACCATAATAACTGTACTAGTTTGCATTCCTACCAAGAGTGTAAGAGGGTTCCCTTTTATCTACACACTCCAGCATTTATTGTTTGTTAACTTTCTGATGGCAGCCATTCTGACTAGCATGAGATGGAACATCATTGTGGTTTTGATTTGCATTTCTCTGATAATGAATAATGTTGAGAATCTTTTCATGTTTCTTAGCCGTCTGTATGTCTTCTTTGAAGAGATGTCTGTTTAGTTCTTTGGCCCACTTTTCGATTGGATTGTTTATTTTTGATTTTGAATTGATCAAAAGGGGTAATATTCTGAGTGAGGCCAGCGTAATCAGGTGAGACATTAAAAGAGACAAGCAGCAGCTGATGTTCTGTTGACCTTGAAGAAGCAAACAGATACGTGACAGAAGGACATTAGGTGGCAAAGTGTTGAGGGTGACATCTGGGAGCTGAGAATGCTCCCAGGCTGAGAGACAGCAAAAAAAATGGGATGTTATGCCTAGAGTTGAAAGGAACTGAAATTTGTCAACAAC
>SJYC01073099.1:0-27837 GCA_006408675.1 Madoqua kirkii
ATTATATTCATTTTTATACATTTAAACAAACTTTCAATCCTGAAATAAGCCCATTTTGATCAAGATGTTCTGTACTTTTTATATGGCATTCTAGTTCTGCATTTGATTTGTGGAAGAATTTGTGTTAAAAAATATTTTTTCCTGTAATGTCATTGCCTTGTTTTGATAGTAAGGATTACGGCCTCATCAAATGACCTGAAAAGATCTAATATGTTTGACATTATCTAAAAGAGTTTGTATAAGATTGGTAGTATTTCTTTCTTAAGTATTTGGACATATTTGGTGATGAAGACATTTGAACTGGATATTTCCTTTGTCAGAATTTTAACAGTTTTAACAGATTCAGTAAAGTATGGAAATATTTAATTTTAAAGATGTATTCTATCAATTTTGCTAAAAAATTGTGTTTCAGAGGACACTGGCAGGAGAAAAGTAACATACTGATGGAGAGTATATTTGTAAAACATATATCTGAAAGAGACTTGTATATATGACACATAAGCGTTCTAATAGCTCAATAATAAAAAAGACAACCAAGTTAAAAAGTGGATAAAAGACTGGAAGAGATATGTCTCTAAAATGATAAAAATGGCTGATAGAAATATGAAAATATTTGCAGCCTAGTAGCCATAAGGAAAATGTAAATCAAGACCACAGAGAAACCATATTCATTATCATGCCTAAAATAAAAATTATAAGAGATAATAGCATGTGTTGACAATGATATGGAGGATTAGAAGAACCCTCATACACTGTTGGTGAAAATGTAGAATGTGACCCCTTTGGAAAACAGTTTGGTAGTGTCTCATAAATATAAACTTATCCCATGACCCAGTGTATGATATCTAGATAGCTCCCCAAAAGCAATAAAAAGCTATGTCCACAAAAATATGTATAACAGTGTTTGTAGCTTCTTTTCATTATAGGCAAAAGTAAAAAAAAAAAAAAAGAAAGAAATGTCCATCAATTGATGAATGTATTAATTAGACTGTGATATGGTATGAGTATAGTACAGAATATTATTCAGTAATAAAAAGTACTGGTTCATGCTATAATATAGATCTAACTAAATTCTTTTGCTAATTAAAGAAGTCAGTTATTAAAAAAAACACATATTGTATGATGCTATTGAAGTAAAATGTTCAGAATAAGCAAACCTATAGAGACAAGAAGATTAGCAGTTCTTAGTATTTTTAGTTTCAGAAATTCTAAGCATTGAATTGAAATAATTCCTTTCTCAATTTTTAGTCTTCTATGGTTGTGCTGTTTATGCTCAGTTGCTCAGTTGTGTCTTAACTCTGTGACTCTTTGGACTTTAGCCTACCAGTCTCCTTCACCTGTGGGGTTTTTCAGATAAGAACACTAGAGTGGGTTGCTATTTTCTCCTCCAGGGGATCTTCCCAACCCAGGGATCAAACCCATGTCTTCTCTGTCTCTTGCATTTCGGCAGAGTCTTTACCACTGAGCCATCAGGGAACCCTTGTATGGATTCTGTCATACACTAAAAAATGCATACTTGTTATAAGTATGCATTTCAGATTTTGGGGGGAACATGGAAATTATTACACTGATTAGTTGCTCATTTGGAGAAGGAAATGGTACCCCATCCAGTATTCTTGCCTGGGAATCCCATGGACAGAGGAGCCTGGTGGGCTACAGTCTATAGGGTCACAAAGAGTCAGATACCACTTAGAGTCTAAACAGAAGCAGTTGCTCATTAAATTGATAGGATTAAAATAAACTTTGAAACAACTGGTTGAATGTAAAAGTAAAATTCAGATAGGTTATATAATTTTAAGTATTTTTAAAAATTAGCCTCTTAATGAGGGAAAGAAACTCATATACTATTGAAAAGAGAACTTACTGATCTATAGATACTACAAAGTTAAAGAAATGTTGTATGCATGAAGAGTCATAAATGACAGTCTTCAATGCATTGAGCAAATCTGTACTTGACGTTGTGTTCAAGTGGCCTCCATGTGAGCAATATTATCGGATTGGTCAACAAACAGGGAGTCCTACCATGGTTAATTGCATGGTAAATGGCTCAGAGATGCCATTGCCACCACCATGAGTGATAAAAGCTTTGGTTTTCAGGTAACCTAAGAAAGAGATCAATGAGAACAATAAATTCTGAGTCCCATGGTTAGAAACAGAAATTGACAGTATAAGTCAATAAAGATGGCAATGCTTTCTGCTGAGGATTGCTATACTCATGAGATTATACAAACATTTGTGAATTTCCAAAGGAAGTCTGTCTGAGGAAATGGGAAAAAGCTATACATTAGAGGGGATGTTAGTGCAGAGTTGTTTTGTCCAGTGGACAAGTGTGGACTGATTCTTGATTCAAAGAACACAGTTTTCAAAATCATGGGGGTGAAGAAACATTGTTTCTTAGGAATAGAGGGAATGATTCATTCTGATAATGTATGGAGAATCTCAGAGGGCATTTGGCAATAGAGGAAAAATGATAGATGTTCTGTTTGCAAAGTCGTCTTCTATCAGCTGCACTTTTATTTTTAGGCAATGCGAGTTACTGAAAGTTCAAGGAAAAGTATGGATGTTTCCTATATCATTTTAGATAAAAGCACTACAATAGCAGTAGAGCTGAGATAAAAGTGTGGGAAGACGAGATGACCAGTCAAGAAGCTATTGAAAACTTATAGGCGAAAGATAATTGTTATCTGGTGTTGATGTTTTACCTTGCTGTTCTACTATTGTCCCTGAGATTTTCTCTTAATTAGAACTTAGTATTTTTTTGCCACTTCCTTACTCAGAAGATCATTCTGTGGGGTCCACTTAAAAAGTTGAGCATTGTTTCTTAACATATCTGGTTTCTTCCCACTGAATCTCCACACAACATACTATGACCAAGGAAAAGTTCAACTCCACTAATAAGATCACAGGCTCAGAACATTTTAAAAATTAAAATCTAGTAAGAAGTCATCTTGCCCCATTTTTTTCAATGAATAGATGTGGACATTTCTGCTCAAGAATGTTGAATAATGTTAAATAAAAGTTCAAAACAAAAATCAAAGTAGCAAAAATCTGGGACCTTGTTGATCAACTACCATTTTGTTTACTATAATATGCTAATACCAGCTCTAAAGATGAGGGAAATTAGCTTGTAAATAATGTAATTTAATAGCGAAAAGCATTCAGGAATCAATCAGAACTGTAGTGTATACAAAAAGCTGACTGAAATTTCTGCAACTTCATTTCATGTGACTATCATATAACAAACTTGTGGCTTGAATCTAGAAAATACTTTGCTTGCTCAGTAGTTTCTGAGAGAAATCGGTAAAGATTTGCTTATGGTTACTTTTTCCATGAAGCATTTTGATAGAAGTGGGTATTTATTTTATTTTGCAAGCAATATTATACTTTCTTCTATGTGGTATAATGAGATAAAATTTCTTCAACTAGTAGAGAGAATATAAATTATTTTACACTGCATATTAGAAAGTCACTTCCTATAATCTTTGAAATGTAAAATTATTAAGACATTGTTTCATTTTTCTTCCTCCAAAGTTATTAATAGTGGAATTATCCATGCACATATTTTGTACAAAGCTAGGAATTTCAGAATAATAAAAGAAATAATTCTTTTTAACAAGAGAGTGCCACAATAATTTTCATTGATCATTATAAACTGAAATAAGCAAATTACCAGTTTGTGCTGTTGAGAGATTTAATTGCATTTTTTTTTACAATAGAAAATGCTAACTTAGAATGTATCAGTGATTCTATGCCCACCCCAAAGAAATCACTGATGCTGAAATTCTCATTTCTCAATGGGATGAAATAACCCTGAATCCTAGATTAGTGGTTCATTCAGTCACTCCATCATGTCCGAGTCTTTGCGACCCCATGGACTGAGAATGGCAGGCCTCCCTGTCCATCACCAACTCCCAGAGCCTATTCAAACTAATGTCCATTGTGCAGGGGATACCATCCAACCATCTCATCCTCTGCCCTCCCCTTCTCCTCCCGTCTCCAATTTTTCCAGCATCAGAGTCTTTTCCAGTGAACCAGTTCTTCGTGTCAGGTTACCAAAGTATTGGAGTTTCAGATTGAGCATCATTCCTTCCAATGAATATTCAAGGCTATTTCCTTTAGTATTGACTGGTTGGATCTCCTTGCAGTCCAAGGGATTCTCAAGAGTCTTCTCCAACACCACAATTCAAAAGAATCAGTTCTTCACTGCTCAGTTTTCTTTATATTCCAACGTTCACATCCATGCATGACTACTGTAAAAACCATAGCTGTGACTAGACGGACCTGTGTTGGTAAAGTAATGTCTCTGCTTTTTATTATGCTGTCTGGGTTGGTCATAGCTTTTCTTCCAAGGAATAGGCAACTTTTAATTTCATGGCTGAAGTCACCATCTGCAGTGACTTTGAGCCCAAAACAAAATCTCTCACTGTTTCCATGTTTCCCCATCTATTTGCCATGAAGTGACAGGACCAGATGCCATGATCTTAGTTTTCTGAATGTTCAGCTTTAAGCCACCTTTTTTACTCTCCTATTTCACTTTCATCAAGAGGATCTTTAGTTCTTCTTTGCTTTCTGACATAAGGATGGTGTCATCTGCATATCTGAGGTTACTGATGTTTCTCCCAGCAATCTTGATTCCAGCTTGTGCTTTATCCACCCTGGCATTTCTCATGATGTACTCTGCATATAAGTTAAATAAGCAGGGTGACAATATACAGCCTTGACGTACTCCTTTCCTGATTTGGAACCATTCTGTCATTCCAGGTTCAATTCTAACTGTTTCTTCTTGACCTGCATACAGATTTCTCAGGAGGCAGGTCAGGTGGTCTGGTATTCCCATCTCTTTAAGAATTTTCCATAGTTTGTTGTGATTCCCACAGTCAAAGGCTGTGACATAGTCAATAAAGCAAATGTAGATGTTTTCTGGCACTCTTTTGCTTTTTTGATGATCCAGAGGATGTTGACATTTGATCTCTGGTTCCCCTGCCTTTTCTAAATCCAGCTTGAACATCTGAAGGTTCACGACTCACGTACTATTGAAGCTTGGGTGGAGAAATTTGAGCATTACTTTCCTAGCGTATGAGGTGAGTGCAATTATTTGATAATTTGAACATTTTTGGGGATTGCCATTGTTTGGGATTGGAGTGAAAGCTGACCTTTTCTTGTCCTCTGGCCACTGCTGTGTTTTCCAAGTTTGCTGGCATATTGAGTGCAGCACGTTCACAGAATCATCTTTTAGGATTTGAAACAGGTCAACTAGAATATCATCACTTCCACTTTCTTTGTTCATAGTGATGCTTCCTAAGATCCACCTGACTTCGCATTCCAGGATGTCTGGCTCTTTGTGAGTGATCACATACTCGTGATTGTCTGGGTCATGAAGATTTTTTTGTATAGTTAGTGGGGTAAGGCTTTTTGTTTGTTTGTGTTGTTTAAGGTAGGTAGCTGTCTATTACTTAAGGCTGTCAGCCTGATTCCAGTTTCTCAAAGATGAAAATAGTAAGGGTTGTTTGAGTTAGTTTAAGGCAAGTAGTTCACAGCTATGAACGAGTACTGATGGGTTTATACTACCATAAGTAACTACAGGACTTTAGCAGGAAGTGTCTTTCTAATTTTTTCTCCACTAACACTGAACCTTCCATGTTTCCCAGTTTTTACCTCTCCTCCTGAGAAAATAGTTGTTAATCCAGTGAGTCAGAACAGTATGTTGATTAGGTCAAGTTCTAATGGGCGGTACTGTACTGCTGCTGCTAAGTCGCTTCAGTCGTGTCTGACTCTGTGCGGCCCCATAGATGGCAGCCCACCAGGCTCCCCCGTCCCTGGGATTCTCCAGGCAAGAACACTGGAGTGGGTTGCCATTTCCTTCTCCAATGCATGAAAGTGATAAGTGAAAGTGAAGTCGCTCAGTCATATCCGACTCTTCCCGACCCCATGGACTGAAGCCTACAAGGCTCCTCTACCGTGGGATTTTCCAGGTAAGAGTACTGGAGTGGGGTACTATCACCTTCTCCAATGGGAAAGGCTAAGAGACTTTAAAGCTGGAGCCCATGCCTTTTCCTGTCATCTTTTTCTGTTTTAACAGGAAAAACCGTGGATCCCAGTCTTCTTTCCTGATCTTTTCCTCAACAACTGGTTTTAAGACATGCTGTTTTTATCTTGGTAAAAGAGGGAGCAGGAGTAGGAGGAAGGGTTTCAATCTTTATGCTCCAACTCAGTCTTTTTCAAAATTCTATTTTAAATATTGAATATTGAGTGCAGCTACCAATTGAATTGCAACAGGATACCTTTCAGCTGCTCACAACTTCCACAGTACCACCAGGAAGTCCTCTGGGAAACATTGTGATTTATGGGGCAAGATTTGGATGTTTATGTGTTCTTGCTATTAACTTAATAGCACTAGAACACCAAACATAATCTCTAAGATAGAAATGTCTCTCAGAACAAAGTAAAACTTGAATTGGAACATTTAAGCACATATGTTCCCCTTGTTCCATTTTAAAATTCAACTTCCAACGAAAAATGAGATATACCAATTCATTTTGATATAAACACGTTATGATATTCTCTGTTTTTCTCCTCTCTGCAAAAAAACATTCTAATGGACCCACTCCAGCTTTAAAGAGATTCATTCAAGTAGTTGTTCAGTACAAAGGCAATTTAACAGAACTTCTGTGGAATCTGGGCAAGGATTGATGCAATCGTGTTAGCCCTTTCTTCTGGAAGTAAGGTTTTCAACCATTGACCACAAACTCAGTACTACAAAGCCATCTTCTCCAGAGCTTTGGACAAACTCTTCGATTTCCTGTAAGGAAATAGTTTGTTGTATTATGAAGGGGAATCAGCAGAGAGAGGGTTTATATTTCATTCACTCTTTCTTTAGTTTGTTTGAAGAACATGAATACATACATTTCTAAAAGGAGAGAATTTTTAGAATAGCATCATCTTCTAATATGCTATACTATTAAAACCATTTAGAAAGAGATGTGATGTGCAATTTGTTTTCTTTAACCAATGTATTATCATTGACTGCTAACAAGAATGGTGATTTATTTATCACTTACTAACATGGATGTCACTAAAATGAAAGTCTCCAGTGAAGAACAATTCACATTGTGAAAACGCATTGATTTTCTTCAGTGAGTTTTCAAAACAATGTAATTTTTACTCCATGTCTCAAACAATAGCAGGATCAGGAATATTTTTTTCTTCTCATTCTCTGTTAAATATTGCTACGATCCAGAAACAATGGCTTAGTGACTTGTCCCAGGATGACAAGATTATACAAGCACACAAGTAAAATGGTATACTTATTAAAACATATGCCTTGCTCACCAGGACAAGATTCAGGACCTTCCTGTGTCCAGAAATCCAAAGTTATGCCTTCAACTTTGCTAAATTCCAAACTGTTCCTTACACCACTAAGTTCTCCTTAATATCACCAAATGGAACTCAACACCTTAGAATTATCTTTCTCTGATTTCCTTTTACTGAAAATTGATGAAACTCTGTCAAAGTGCTGTCTTGTTTCCTATAATAAGTTAAACAATCCTAGCCTAGAAAGATCAAGTTATTTTTATTTTTCTTTCTTGGTTTGTTTTGGAGAAGTTGACAAAAGACAGGCATTTAAAAGGACCTGAACTCCTAACAGAATTCCTCAAATAAAATGAAAAAGTCTGTAGCTCAGCTTCGTGAATTTGTATGTCATTCTTTGTCCAATGTATTTATTACTAAATTGATCTACTTTTCTTCTTGGCAGTTTTCAGGACAGGTCTTCTGATATATAGGCTTTCCTGATTATAAGGCAAAGTATGATAATATAAGTGTGATGGGCTTTCCTGGTGGCTCAGATGGTAAAGAATCCACCTTCAAGGCAGGAGACAGACCCAGGTTCAATTCCCGGGTAGGGAAGATCTCCTGGAAAAGGGAATGGCAATCCATTCCCATATTCTTACCTAAAGAATTCCATGGACAGAGGGGCCTGATTGGCTCTAGTCTGTGGGATGGCAAAAAGTTGTACACAACTGAGTAACTCATACTTTTGCTTTTCACTTTTTCATGATAATATAAACAGAGTAAGAGTTTGCATATAATTGCTTGTCAGAAGAAGAAAAGCTCTTTAGTTAAATTATCTCTAAATAAATAATAAGAACTCTCAATTTATTAACCATGATTTATTATTTATTCATTGGTGTTTCAAATTCCCAGTACCCACAAGTTCCCTAAATTTGAGGTTCAGCTAAGACTTTGATCTATTAAACTTCTCATGATATTACAGTAATTGTTTGAAAGAGATAAAGACTGCTGAAAGTATTTTTTTCTTGTCTTAAAATTTTATTTCTGTTTTCTTCCTAGTTCATGCTCTGATAACACTGGGTAGGCTATGTTAATTTCATCTCTGTTAAGGAAATAGCTTTTCAAAATTCCCAAAGCTTATTTTACCCTATTTTTATTCAAAAACTAATGAAATTGCAATATCATATATTATCATTATTTTTATATGGGATGTTTAAATATTGAATATAAATTTGATTTTATTTCTGATCTTGGCCCAGACATTTTAAAGATACTGATGCTGTGATATACAGTGAATGTGACAGATTTTGCCTGTAAGCTACTTATTTTTGGTGGGTTTTACACCATAAGAAATTGACTACTTGGGTAAAACATCTGATCCAGCCCATCTAGAACTAATTATGGTTCATGACATAAAGTTACAGAAAACTTTCATCTACATTTAAAAACGTGGATCCTATTGTGCAAGTTTTAAACTGTGGTGTTGGAGAAGACTCTTGAGAGTCTCTTGGATAGCCAGGAGATCAAACCAGTCAGTCCTAAAGGAAATCAGTCCTGAATGTTCATTTGAAGGATGGATACTGAAACTGAAGCTCCAATATTTTGGCCAACTGATGCAAAGAACTGACTCATTAGAAAAGACGTGATGCTGGCAAAGATTGAAGACAAGAGAAGGGGATGACAGAGGATAAGATGGTTGGATGGCATCATGATCTCAATGGACATGAGTATGAGCAAGCTCAAGGGAGATGGTGGAGTACAGGGAAGGCTGGTGTGCAGCAGTCCATGGGGTGTCAAAGATTCAGACATGACTGAGCTACTGAAAAACTTCAGTGGGTCTCCTGACTCAGGAATTGAGCCCAAATCCCCTGTAGCTCCTACACTGGATTGTGTTTTTTTTTTATCATTGGACCATAAAGAAGCCTGAACATCAATGATTTGATGCTTTCTTAAAATGCAAGATTCAGAAAACTGCGATCATGGTATCTGGTCCCGTCACTTCATGGGAAATAGATGGGCAAACAATAGAAACAGTGAGATAATTTATTTTCTTGGTCTCCAAAATCACTGAAGATGGTGACTTTAGCTATGATATTAAAGATGTTTGCTCCATGGCAGAAACTATAACCAAGCTAGACAGCATGTTAAAAAGCAGAGACATTGTCGACAAAGGTTCATCTAGCCAAAGCTATGGATTTTCTAGCAGTCATGTATGGATGAGAGAGCTGGACTATAAAGAAAGCTGAGCACAGAGGAACTGATGCTTTTGAACTGCAGTGTTGGAGAAGCCTCTTGAAAGTCCCTTGGATTGCAAGGTGATCCAACCAGTCCATTCTAAAAGAAATCAGTCCTTAGTGTTCATTGGAAAGACCGATGCTGAAACTCCAATACTTTGGCCACCTGATGCAAAGAACTGACTCATTAGAAAAGACCCTGATGCTGAGCAAGACTGAACCCAGGAGGAGAAGGGGATGACAGAGGATCAGATGGTTGGATAGTATCTTGATATCAATGGATATGAGTTTGAGCAATTCTTGGAGTTGATGGTGGACAGGGAGGCTTGGCATTCTGTAGTCCGTAGGATCACAAAGAACTGGACATGACTGAGCTGAACTGGACTGAACTGGATTGTGGCATTAGAGAAGATTTTTTTAGAGTTCCTTGGACAGTAAGGCAATCCAACTAATCAATTCCAATGGAAATTAATCCTTAATATTCATTGGAAGGACTGATGCTAAAGCTGAAACTCCAGTACTTTAGCCACTTGATACTAAGAGCTGACTCATTAAAAAAGATCCTGATGCTTGGAAAGATTGAAGGCAAGAGATGTAACGACAGAGGAGGAGATGATTTGATGACATTACTGCATCAATGGACATGAGTTTGAGCAAGCTCCAGGAGATGATGAAGGACAAGGAAGCCTGGCATGCTGCAGTTGATGGGGTCGGAAAGAGTTGGACATGACTGTGCAACTGAACAGCAACAACATTGTGCAGGTTAATACTAAACCAGGCACCTCCTCTTTGCTATTTACCTTACTATATTTGTTTCCAAACTTGGTGTGAGATCAGGCAGCTTGAAAAGTGAAAGTTGAAAGTTAGTCTCTCAGTCATGTCTGAGTCTTTTTTTTTTTTTTTAACTTTACAGTACTTAATGGTTTTGCTATACATTGACATGAATCCGCCATGGGTGTACATGAGTTCCCAATCCTGAACCCCCCTCCCATCACCCTCCCTATATCATCTCTCTGGGTCATCCCAGTGCGCCAGTCCCAAGCATCCTGTATTGAAACTAGACTGGCAATTCATTTCTTACATGATAGTATACATGTTTCAGTGCCCTTTTGATCCCATGAACTGTAGACTGTCTGGCTCCTCTATCCATGGTATTCTCCAGGCAAGAATACTGGGGTGAATTTCCATGTCCTTCTCCAGGGGATCTTCCCTACCGTGGGATAAAACCCAGGTCTCCTGCATTGCAGGCAGATTCTTTACCAACTGTGATATTAAAGAAATCAGGCAGTTTACATGATTGAAATAGAACTATACCTAATGAAATTAGGCACTGTTTCATGAGTCCTAAGTAACTTCAGTAAATTCCAACTCTTTGCACACCTGTGGACTATGGTCTGCCAGGTTTCTCTGACCATGGGATTCTCCAGGCAAGAATACTGGAATGTCCTCCTCCAGGAGATCTTCCCAATCCAGGAATCCAATCTGTGACTCTTACATCTCTTGCATTGGCATGCCAGTACTTTACCACTAGCACCAGTTCCTGAGAGAGGCTTATTTTCATGAATTGTATTATCAGGGTGCAATGATTTCTGGTCTGTTTTGTGTTGTGAAGTTCTTTCACCTCAGATAAGATCATAAAAAATGCTGAAGTATATTCACAAAAGTTTTGGAAAAAATATCATGAGTTTGATAGTATACACACACACACAGCAGAAGGAATCCCTCTAGTGTAGATACTATTGAGACTGCTTAAAACTTCAAATATTATTTTGATATTTTCTTCTGTTTTTGATTTCTGAGGCAAATTCCTTTGGTCAAAAGTTTTAAGTCATGGTAGTCAATAGTTATGAATCACTATATTTTTGGCACTGTGTAAGTGCTTCATGTACATGGGATCTAAGTCATTCTAACTGTGTCTGACTCTTTATGATGCTATGGACTGTAATCTGCCAGGTTCCTCTGCTCATAGGATTCTCCAGGCAAAAATGCTAGGTGGTTGCCATGCTCTTCTCTAGCAGATCTCCATGACCCAGGGATTAAGCCTGAGGTTCTTTACCACTAGCGCCACCTGGGAAGCCCAAGGGCTTTGTGTATCTGGATTATTAACCTGGATTATCTTTATTCTCAGTAATTATGGCCTATAAAGTAGACCATACATTTCTTCCTTTATTCTCATGTATCCATATTTTACAGGAAAGGTACTATGGCAGGATCTGCTTTTTGTATATTTCTTACCTATCATAGTGCCATATAGTAAAACACCACATTCCATCAGTTCAGTTCAGTTCAGTCACTCAAGTTCCATAGTCTTTAAATACTCTCTTATTTTTCCAATTTTATATGGCATTATCAGAATTTGATTCTTTTAGATATTTCATTGCAATTCACTTTAATAAAATATGAGAGATCACTCCCACATCACCTCAATCTTATGTATCTTTTGGTTTGTACTTTAAGTAATTGTTCAACATTCATATTTTTCTGGCTGACCAGTCTGTAAGATCCCCAAGGACTAGCATTGTGTCTCTCTCTTCCACCCCTCCTTCTTCTATAAGAGTATAGAATTCGGCATTTGGCAGACAAAGAATACACATTTGTTGAAAAATATTATTTCTCATGTGTTGGAAGACTTTCATAGTGACTATATCCATATAATCTTGCATTTCTGTCATACTTTTTATAACTTTTCATACTTTTTATATCCCAGAATATTAAGTAATAGTGAAACATGAAACACAGAGTAAATGAAGGAATGATGTGAAGAACTTTTATATATTGCCCATGTCATTTCCATAAGACAGTATTTGGGCTGGGAATGGAAAAAACTATCTTCAGGATCAAAATTTTACCTTATGCAAGGGTTTGGCAGGTTTTCAGTGGAGTCTTCCAACAAAATCAAAATTTGGTAAGAATGGTTGGGGAAATTCAAAATCCCAGTAGCTTATTAACATCCAAAATCAGTTTTACCATCAATTCACACAATGTAGTGGGTCTTCCTAAAAAGAAAATAGGGAAAGAAATATATGGGAACTTGTGAATATATATCTATTTTTTCTTAGAAGAGAGACAAATAAGGTTTCAGTACTTTATTGGTCAAGATGAACAAATAATGCCAGCATTTTACAATTTGAACAAACATATGTAGAGAAAAAAGAGAGGGAAAAACACATGTAAGTGAGAAACTTATATAGCTCATAATAACTTCTTCCCTTGGCACCTTTGAATCTTTCTAGGTTCATGTAACTATTAAAGGTTAACTCTTGCATCACATGTTACAAGTTCACTAATAGATTTTAATTCTAAGTCAATTTTACTCTGTAATTATTTACGTATGTGACAAATACTGCATTCTAAATGATCATATTCTTGTTTTCCACTGTGTAGCATTAGATTTGTATCACTTTCATGATATTTGTGCATTTTTAATAACATTCTGACATTTTAAACATTTTTTAAACTAGCTGAGGATCCCATCTTCCAGGGAGAAACCAGCATTGTGTGATTGCCATGAACCCATTGGCAGGGGAAGCTCCTGGTGCTAATAGATTAGAGGGAGGATTCTAAAATGGTGTTTGCCAAGGTTGGTGTCAGAATGGTTGAAAGAGATCCCCCAAATGGCTACCACCAGAGCCACATCCCCAGGTGTAGTCCCAGCTGCACAATGCCTCTCCAGGAGATGCTCCATGATCAGCAAGTGGTTCTTACCCAGGTGTCTTTCAAACTACTGACTCTTTGCTGGAACTCATACTAAGTGAGATTTTGTGTACAACCTTTGAGAACAGAGTCTCTGTTTACAGAATCTCCTGTTTCCTTGAATGTAAGCCACCCTTGTTTTCAAAGCCAGACATTCTGCAGGTATATCTTGCCAAAATAAGGAGCTTGATATGGGGGCTGAAACCCCTGTCTCCTGGAGGAGGACCTCTATTATTGTGATATTCCTCCTGTTTGTAGGTGGCCAACCTCAGATTATGGGTCCTGGTTAGACTGTATCTCTGCTCCTCCTACTTGTCTTGTTGTGGCTCCTTCTTTATATCTGTAGTTGTGAAAGTCTTTTCTGCTAGTCTTCAGGTTGTTCTCAAAGGTAATTGCTTTGTGAGTAGTTGTATTTTAGTGTGTCCAAGGGGGGAGATAAGTCCAGGGTCTTTCTACTTCACCAACTTGATCTTACTCACATAGGTATTGTTTTCTAAAGATTATTAATGACTTTCCACATTAAACACAGACCAATAGCACGAAGAATTTGTACTTCTCACACTTGTTTCAATCTGGTCTTCAGGTCACCTAGTCAGCCACCAGAAGATCCTGATTACTCATGAGAACTTTTCAGAGTACAGATAAAGGTAAGAATAAACACTCCAGCAGTTTAAGAAGCCTCTCTAAAGATGCAGATGTCACCAGGAATCAATAGCCTTTCCTCCTATAGCTAAAGTCTCAACTTTTTCTGTATGTTTTGAAGAAGAAACTTGTTGTGGGTCTAAATTTTTGAACCATCTGTGATCAAGAAAGTGTATGATGATTGAGATGCACTAAATGGAATGATGGCTTTCATCTCCATCTTTATGTTATTTATTTTTCCTGTCCTAAAAATTTTGAAACATTCTGACTGTATAGAAGACTACAGTCTACTGGCAATGGAAGGCTGCTTGATAACTGCCTAAAAAGGAAAAAAGGATGGGCAGCTAAGGAACTATCTTATGATTCAGTCTGTCAAGTGTGTTCCTGTGTCTAAGTTTGTGTGTTTGGTCTCCAGAAAAATCATAAATATTGAAAAACCTAAAAGTAAATATTAAAAAGCACATCGGAATGAGTGATAAAGGAGACTTACCTGCTAAAGACTGATAAAATTTTCCTTTTTAGTATTTATAACTTGGTTAAAGGATCTCCTTTGTTAATTTCTATTCTTAGAATAAATAATGCTGTGATGGCTCCTTGTTTAAGGAATGACAAAAATTCTGGAAAGCCAGGCTAGAAAACCTGCTTTGGTTGTAAAATTCTATTTGCATCAGTCACTTGCACCTCTGTCCCCTTACTTACCTAAGATTGCTCTAAGCTTTTCTATGGCTTTGGATTATTTGCTTAGTATATCTTCACACATACACTCCATTCACAGCGCAGCATCCTACTTTGATTTTTTACTGTATTTTGCCATATTTTCCTTCACTTTGCTGTGCATGTGCTTATTATCTTAACTCACTTACAAGCTGCTTTTCTATAATCTATGATTCCTGATTAACTTTTATCTTAGAAACTTTAATCTCTGAATTATTTACTTTAGAAACATTGGTCTTTGGATTATTTGCTTAGTCTTTTATTTTAGATAGGCCTAATCATCCTCCCACTTCATTCTCCAACCAGCTTTCTACACTGACTGTTTGGCATGTGATGCCCTTTTTCACTTCACATGAACTTGCATGACCCTGCTGTGGAACTCGTCTAAGAGTTTATTTCCTATGACCTGTGATTCTTGGTTAATTTTTAGCAGATTTGTTCCTAGACTTTGATCTTGGTTCTGTTCTTCAAGCCTCTACATTCTATAACCTCATACAATATATATGTAATCTTAATCTTGAATATTGCATATACAATGTATATGTAATCTTAAATTAACCTTGTAAATATTCTTAGTCATTGAGAGCAATAAAGAATTTCTGCCAAGGAGGGTTTCCAAATTTTTTACAATAATTTCCAAACACAAAGATATATATATTTGAGTAAAAGGTAGTGAGGGAAAATCTCTCTTGGCAAAGAGAAGTTTGGTTAGTTGAGTGATATGGAGAACGTCTGTTATGAAGACCACCGTGAAAGAGAAACTAACCTTTTCCATTTTGTAGCACATTTGATGCTTACCATAATATTTCTCCAAATCATAGATGGAGTTTTGAAATAAGAGTCTCCTATTTATCTGAGGCCAGACTGCTATTTTAATTCCATCTCTGTCACTTCTTCTCCATGAAAACTTGAATAGGTTACCTTACTTAGGTTTCTATACGTATAAAATGAGAATAATATTTCCTATGAATAAGATCTCTATGTCTTTATCCTATGAATTAATAAATATGATGGCCTTAGATTTTCTGGAAGAGAGTAAATTCTCAACAAATGATTTACTAACTTCCTTCTGCTCCCCAAATTAGTAAACAGCAATGACGAGAAATCTCAACAAATATTTGTTGTTGAAAGGATATACTCACAGAATCAAGATTAGAAATCATTGAGATAAGAAAAATCTGTTGGACTCTCACCGTTTGTTTAATTTTTCAAACTGCAGGTGCTATAGAATCAGAAAGCAAACACTGATAAATATTAACCCCAGATTTTTTTTAAAATATTTTAATATTAATCCCTGATGTTTTAGGTTTCCATAGTCAGTTCAGTCACTCAATCCTAACTGACTCTTTGCGATCCCATGGACTGCAGTATGCCAGGTTTCTTCCCTGTCCATTACCAACTCCAGAGATTCCTCTACCTCATTTCCAAGATTTGATGATGATATCCAGTCATCTGCCTCATCCTCTGTCATCCCCTTTTCCTTCTGCCTTCAATCTTTTCTAGCATTAGGGTTCTTTTCAATGAGTCAGTTCTTATTAGGTGGTCACAGTACTGGAACTTCAACTTCAGCATCGGTTCTTCCAATGAATATTCAAGACTGATTTTCTTTAAGATTGACTAGTTCGATCTCTTTGCAGTTCAAGGGACTCTCAAGAGTCTCTCCAGCACCACAGTTCAAGAGCATCAATTCTTTGGCGCTCAACTTTCATTATGCTCCAACTGTCATATCCATACACGACTACTGGAAAAACCATAGCTTTGACTACACTGACCTTTGTCAGCAAAGTAATGTCTCTGCTTTTTAATATGTCTAGGCTTATTTTAATATGCTGTCTAAGTTTGTAATAGCTTGTCTTCCAAGGAGCATGTGCTTTTTAATTTCAACAGTAACTATCTTCAATGATTTTAGAGCCCAAGAAAATAAAGTGTGAAAAAGGAAATGGCAAGTAACTTCAGTATTCTTGCCTTGAGAACTCCAGGAATAGTATGAAAAGACAAAACGATATGACACTGAAAAGTGAACTCCCTAGGTTAGTAGGTGCCCAAGATGCTAGCGGATAAGGTGAAGTGGAAAAGTAACTCCAGAAAGAATGAAGAGACTGAGCCAAAGTGAAAACAATGTCTAATTGTGGGTGTGACTGCTGATGGAAGTAAAGTCTGATGCTGTAAAGAATATTGCCTAGGAACCTGGAATGTTACATCCATGAATCAAGGTAAACTGGAAGTGGTCAAACAGGCAGTAGCAAAAGTGATCATTGAAATTCAAGGAATCAGTGTACTAAAATGGACTAGAATGAGTGAATTTAATTCATCAGGTGAACATTATATTTATCATGGACAAGAATCCCTTAGAAGAAATGGAAAAGCCCTCATAGTCAACAAAAGAGTCTGAAATGCAGTACTTGGATGCAGTCTCAAAAATGACAGAATGATCTCTTTGTTTCCAAAGCAAACCATCCAATATCACAGTAATCCAAGTATATACCCCAAGCACTAATGCCAAAGAAGCTGAATTTGAATAGTTCTATGAAAACCCACTAGACCTTCTAGAACTAACCGAAAAGGATGTCCTTTTCATTATAGGGGGCTAGAATGCAAAAGTAGAAAGTCAAGAGATACCGGGAGTAACAGGCAAGTTTGACCTTGGAGGACAAAATGAAGCAAGGCAAAGACTAACGAACTTTTGCCAGAGAACACACTGGTCACAGAAAATACCCTCTTCCAACAACACAAGAGAAGATTCTACATATGGACATCTCAGTCGTGTCCAACTCTTTGCAACCCCATGGACTGTAGCCTACCAGGCTCCTCCCTCCATAGGATTCTCCAGGCAAGAGTACTGTAGTGGGTTGCCATTTCCTTCTCCAGGGGACATATGGATATCACCAGATGATCAATAGCAAAACAGATTGATTATATATTTTTTGCAGCCGAAGTTGGAGATGCTCTATATAGTCAGCAAAGACAGAATTGGGAGCTGACTGTGGCTTACATTATTAACTCCTTATTGCCAAATTCAGCCTTAAATTGAAGAAAATAGTGGAAAACACTAGACTATTCAGGTGTGACCTAAATCAAAGTGACAAATAGATTCAAGGGATTAGATCTGATAGACAAAGTGCCTGAAGAACCATGGACAGAGGTTCATAACATTGTACAGGAGGCAGTGATCAAAACCATCCTCCCAAAAAGAAATGCAAAAAGGCAAAATGGTTGTCTGAGGAGGCCTTACAAATAGCTGAGAAAAGAATAGAAGCTAAAGGCAAAAGAGAAAAGGCTAGATATATCCATCTGAATGCCGAGTTCCAAAGAAGAGCAAGAGGGATAAGAAAGCCTTCCTAAGTGATCAATCCCAAGGAATAGAGGAAAGCATTAAATGGAAGACACTATCAGTTTACTTAGTAAATAATATTTAATCCTTTGAGAGAGAAGGAATAATACTAGATAACTCTCAGAGAAACTCATCCACAACTAAGCAATTTTTCTTCTTAATAGAGAGACTAGATGATGGAGATGTTACAGAGATTAAAATAATAGAAGATTTGAATCTAGAGAGAGATGTCAGGAACTTTGATTCTGAAAGCTAAAAAGAACATCAGTTCAATTCAGTTCAGTTGTTCAATTGTGTCCAACTCTTTGGGACATAGAACTGTTTACTTTTAAAGACGAGTAAACACAAAGTTTATACAAAAATATCAGATTGCTTTGTGTATATATATATATAGTAATGATGCAGGTTTAAAAAGATATTTCCTCATGACTAACCTTCACAGTCATGAAATTAAAAGATGCTTACTCCTTGGAAGAAAAGTTATGACCAACCTAGATAGTATATTCAAAAGCAGAGACATTATTTTGCCGACTAAGGTCCATCTAGTCAAGGCTATGGTTTTTCCTTTGGTCATGTATGGATGACAGAGTTGGACTGTGAAGAAGGCTGAGCACCAAAGAGTTGGTGCTTTTGAACTGTGGTGTTGGAGAAGACTCTTGAGAGTCCCTTGGACTGCAAGGAGATCCAACCAGTCCATTCTGAAGGAGATCAGCCCTGGGATTTCTTTGGAAGGAATGACGCTAAAGCTGAAACTCCAGCACTTTGGCCACCTCATGAGAAGAGCTGACTCACTGGAAAAGACCCTGATGCTGGGAGGGAGTGGGGGCAGGAGGAGAAGGGGACAACTGAGGATGAGATGGATGGATGGCATGATGAACTCGATGGACGTGGGTCTGAGTGAACTTCGGGAGATAGTGATGAACAAGGAGGCCTGGCGTGCTGCGATTCATGGGGTCGCAAAGAGTTGGACGTGACTGAGTGACTGAATTGAACTGAACCTTCATTTGATTTTTAAATATATTTAATGAAATTTCTTACTATAGCATATTAAAAATGGCTATTACTCTTTGTAACTCTTCCTATTGAGAGGTAGAGGCGATTTCTTCACCCTTTGAATTTGTGCTTGCTTCCTGACCTGTTTTACTAATAGAAGGTAGCAGAAGTTATTTTGTGTAAATTTCATATCTAGACCTATAACTTTCATACAACCTATTCTAGAATGCTGCTACCATCTAAAAAGGTCCAAGCTTTTCTGTTGGAAAGGTCACCTGGAAGAAACAATCAAAGTATCCTGCTAATCTGCCAAACCCCAGCCATGTGAGTGACACTTTCTTGGACTGTTCTACTTCTGCCAAGGCTGGTAACTAACAGTAGCATAAAGATTAAGCCCAGGCAAAACCCATTGAAGAGACATTTTCCTAAGCCCAGTCCAAATTTCTGATTCATAGGGTCATGAGCAAACAGCATGGTTTCTCTTTTAAACTGTGAGTTTTAGGATAGTTGCTTTTAGAGCAATAAATAACAGAGATTAAAATTTATGAAAAGTGCAGTGCATACATAACTTTCAAAAATATATAAGCCTCAAGAATATTAACATAAAGGACTATTACTGTGAAATAGAGGAACATTTCCAATGTCATAGAGTTCTAGACTACTTTCCTCACTCTCCTGAATAGTTGATACCTTTTGACTAAGAAGTTGCTATATTTCCATTTTGACACTAAACATAAAAAAATACAAATTATGCCATTCTAACCCACACAAAGAAGATAAGATTTTTTTCATCTACAGGAGGGAAAACGTAATAAACCAGACTTACTTAATACTTCACTGTAAAACTTATCCCACTTCTTGTTAAAAGTTTCAAGTGAAAAGTCAACATATAGGTCATAAACCATATTTGTCACTCACTCTATAAATGCCATTTTGTCACTTAGTTCAAATATTATAATACGTATGTAGGAAGGAGGAATTATAAGCCCTCCACAGAATTTTTCATATGTATTGCCAGTAATAAATCAAAGACTGTAGACTAAAGGTAGAGTAGGCAGTTTAGCCAGCAGTGCAGCACAAGGAGAAATTGCATCTCTAAGAACAGCATCACATCTGGACTCTCTCAGTTTTTTTCATAAGGTTTTTTGTTTAGAACTGCATCTGCACAGAGCTTTTGAACAGTATCAGAATATTTGCGATATGGTTTTTGCATCTTTAAATCATATGCCCACAATGTACTCTCTGGTAATTCATATGCCCATATCTTGATCTATTTCATAAAACACAAATTAGGCTCATTCTTAGTGAAGGATGTAGGATAAAACATAAATTTAAGGGCAGAGGGTTTACTTGGATCCACCAGGATGGAAGCTGAAGATGCTAGCGCAGTCGCTTCATGATCGCTCTAAGCAAGTTCATCCAAATTGTTTTAAATTGATCCAGTCACTCTATTCCATTTGACACACCAGCACATTTTCAAGAAGTCACAGCTGAAATAAAAAGAAAGCACAACAAGAAAAGCCCATTTCTTAGACATCTTGATAAAATCCAACCCTTCTTCATAAGCTTCCTTAATTTCAGAGGTAACTCTCCCTCATATCCAGAACAGAATCAATTAAGTAGTTAAAATATAGCTACCATTTGGTAAGGTCACAATGACTATGAGCTAAAGATTGTCTCCAAGAGTCTGTCTTAGCAATTTCTCTGCAAGCTAATCTGCAGTTCAGAGACTTTGGAAAGCAAATAGATAAAGAAAAGTATAGATGACTTTGTGTTTCTGTTTACAATAAATCCCAGTATCACTGTAAAGGCTCTGGCTCTAGGATGAGAGGAAATTACCTAGGATGTAGGGAGTTTGCAGATAAGAAAGCAGCATGTTGTTAACACAGATACATTCTGATTTATTTGAGCATTCTAAGCATTTCTTTCTGCATATTTTTACACCTATTAGCTCCATTTCATTTAGCTCACCTTTGTTCTTTTGACTGAAGTTATTCCTTCCTCTTTTCCTCTTTATATGAACATAAGCATCCTTTGAGTATAACTTCAGTCAGTTCAGTATAGCTTTAGTCACTTTCCTTTGAGAGTATTGCTTCTGAATTATGATCATTTCCTTTTCTGAACATTTGTGTCCTTTCTTCTATTCCTCTCACTTCTTCAACATTTCCTCAAAACTTACTCTTTGAAAGAATTTATCCTTTAAGTACCTTCTTCTGAACTTCATTTTGTGTCCTACTTTTTAAATTGAGACATACGATATTAAAAAAATCTTACTAGAAATTCCCATCAAATTAGAAGCAGCAAGGGGAAGATGTATGTAATGGGATAGATTTGTTTTCATGATATCAATAATCTATTGACCTGAAACTAGAGGAGAATCTCTCTCAAGAAGGATTTGGATATAGATTCTAAGCAAAACATTGATTCTGTGAGTGATATAAGCTTTGATATCCTGGACACTGAGGAAAGAGATAAAGGAAAAATATAGATTCAAAAATCTAGAAAAGGAAAGGGAAATGGATACTGTGTGTCCATGATGGAGGCATTATTTTTAGTCATGCCAATTTTGGTTATGAAGCCTCTTGTAAGTCCCTTTAGAACACAGAACAAATCTCCCTGGGAGAGTAAAGAAGTGATATTCATAAAGTGGTGTTGGTGCAGAGAGTACTGACTATTATTTTGTCAAGTATGAAAGGTATGTATGGGGAATCTAGGTTTAGAGAGCAACGTAAAAAAGCATGGAAGCCTGAAGGAACACAGTTTCCTCTGAGTATGAGGAGAAATTTACTATGGTTATACAAATATTTGCTCTGTAAGCTATGAGGAGCCTTGGAAAGTTTCAAGTCCTGGAGAGATATTTCCTTATTTCATTTCTGAAAATTTCTTCCGGCAGATTGTGAGAATCTAGATATGAGATGAAAGAACCCCACAAAAAGGGGGCTAATCTGGAAAGTCTTAAAATTTCTAGAGGAGAGGTAATTAGCACTTGAAAGAGCATGAAAGTGAAAGTGCTAGTTACTCAGCCATGTCCAACTCTCTGTGACCCCGTGGACTGTGGCCCGCCAGGCTCCTCTGTCCATGAATTTTCCAGGCAAGAGTACTGAAGTGGCTTGCCATTCCCTCCTCCAGGGAATCTTCCTGACCCAGGGATCGAACCTGCTTGGACTCAATGCTTGAGTTGCAAACCAAATGATTTCTTGTTGAATTACTATTTCTCAGATTGATTTTATTTTAGCTTTCAGTATTTGTGCCTATGAGCTTAACAAGAAGATCATTCCAGTAATAAATTTACAAAACAAGTATTGGGTCTTAAGGTGTTCTGTTTCTTATCACCATGTCTCTATAGAACCTGTTAATATAAAGAAATATTTTCCTTCCATGATGGGAAGGACAGAATCATAGAATTTAATTTTGTATTAGTTTATTAGTTCTTTATTTAAACTACTGGTGTAACAACGTACTACACACTCAGAGCTTTAAACTTTATAAATTTACTTGTTAGATCAGAAGTCTGATGCACTAAACTCCAGGTGCCTGTACAGCTAAGCATGTCTTTCTGGAGGCTTAGGGGAAGAATCTGTTTCTTTTTCTTAATCAGCTTCAGGAGGCTGTCTGCATTCCCTGGTGCATTTCTCCCCTAGTTCCTGCAATCCAATCCCTTCCTCCATTCCAAATTCAGCATCAGCAGATTGATTTCTTCTCATCTTCCTATGTTTCTGGTTCTCTGAACCTAGACAAAATTCTCTACTTTTAAGAAAATTTGGATGCGATTAGATGGGCTAGACCTGGATAATGCAAGATATTCTCATCTCAAAAGTTTTTAACTATAATAACATCTGCAAAGTTCACTAAAATTCACCATGTGCGCTGACATTTCACAGTGTCTGGGAATTAGTGGTTAGATGTCTTTGTTGATTATTATTCTGCTAACCACAGTCTATCCTCTGGGCCCCAGAGTTTCATATTTATCATACATGTAAAATATATACACCTCATCCTTTAGTTTGTAAAAGTCTCAACACATTATAACATGATCTCAAAATCCTAAATCTCATCCTTTGTATCATCTCAGGTATGGGAGAAACTCTGAATATGATCCATTATACAGCATAATCCCTCTCCTTTGAGTCTAAGGAACAAGTTATTTGCTCCCCAAATATAATGATGACAGATCTAGCATAACACCATAGACACTGTGTTTCAAAGGAGGACGAAATGGGGATAAAGTGGAACTTCCACCACTCCCTCTGGTTTGAATGATTCACACCTTCAGTGTCTCCAGAGTCTTTTGTGTGACTGAATACTCTGATCTTTGATCTTTCTGAAGTATTAGCCAAAGATTTGATAACCACACACTTGGCTTTTTCTTCAGAGCATTTTTGTTTTGTTTTACAGTCAGTCTCTTAATAGTAGTTTCCTTTGAAATCTGGACAGACTGAATTTCATAAGTCATAAAGTCCAGGTTACTTTTTGTTTAACACTTCTTTCAGCATTTTAATGTCTCTCCTGTCACATTTTACTATAAACAGCAAAAGAAATCAGTCAATATCTTGAAGCTTTGCTTGGAAATCTCAGCTAGATGTACAAGCTTGTCACTTACAAATCCTTCATTACATGTAGTCATAGTACACACTTTCTTTAAGCTTTCTGATACTATATAACAAGATTTACCTTTTGTCCAGTTTCTAATCATATGCTTTTCATTTCATTTTGAGCACTCACTGGCAACAAATTTAATGTCCATATTTATATTAACAGCTTACTTTTTTTGATTTAGGTATTCTCCAAGCCAGTTTATTTATTATTACTATGATCCTTGTTATAATTTTTGGAGTACATATTGCAGTGACTTGCTTATATTTCCTGCCCATAAGATATTTCTCAGGTAATTTATGTCTCTCTATATTGTGTACTCAATAATATATTGCCAATGGCTTGGGAATAAGAAAACAATTAATTCTTCTTAGACAGGCAATATAACTAACACTTTATTATATAGTAGTGGGAAAACCCATTTCCTGGTATATCATAGACAGAAACCATTGTCCTGAATCTAATGTGTTTTGTCCCTGAAGGTCTAGTCAGTAGTTTTGACATAGAAATAAAGAAGCCCATAGGAATGACAGAAATAATGATGTTATTATTCACATAGACACAAGAAGGATCATCCATACTATAGTCAGTTTATCATTATTAGAAAAAATGTGAAAATTATCAGGATGTTCTCTCAGGTGATATAATCTTAATTTATAATCTATAAAACATCATAAACATCTATAAATGTCTAAAAAATCTGTAAAACATCATAAATCTAACTAAAGTCTGATTATGCATCCAAATCCATAGAGTAAAATCCCAGAGAATCTGAAATTACTGGAAAAAAATATATTTTAAAGACAAACTACTATGTAGTACATGACAGGCTAATTCTAAAATAACATTCTGTGTAGGTTGTTTGGAAGGAATTCAGATCAAGAAAGAACCTGAGCTGCAGTTCAATTTTTTTTGAGAAAACTCAGACTGATCTTACATTTTTAAAGAAGATTGTAAAGAAAGGGGCTTATTTATATTTTTCTAAGATAGATCTGACTCTGCCACATTTTCCCCAAATTTATACCCATCCAGTCCTATCCTAGCTGAGAAATTTAGAATTGTTTATCTGATTATTCAGAAGCCATTAGATTGATTGAGTCACATTCTCAATGGGTAAGTGAGGTGGTTCAGTGGCTAAGATTCCATACTCCCAAAGAAAGGGGCTTGAGTTTGATCCCTGGTCAGGGAACTAGATCTCACATGCTGCAGCAACTAAAGAGTTCACATGCTGCAACTAAAGAGCTTGCATGTCACAAGTTAAAAAAAAAATCCTGCATGCAGCAACTATGGTTAAATAAATAAGTTATTAAATGAATGGACAAGTGAAGAGACAGTAAATTCAGGAAACTATGACTTAACATTTCTATTGCCTCTTCCCACTTAAAATCAGAGAGGAACTAGCCATCGCTAGGCTGACTTTTGGTCTCTAGTCTCTGTTCCACAAACAGTTTAAGTGGACTCCTAGTGGCCCATGCCATCTGTCTGAGGTGACACACCAAGTATGCTATTCTCTTATATGGTACTTAGTTGAAAAAAGGGAATATGAGCAGGGGCAGAGTTGAAGATCATTTTGAACCTGGAATCAGAGCTTGTCAACTCAACCTTTTAACAAACTCTGCACTGAGTAGCAAGTGGTTGGAATAAGAGCAGGATTCCCTCTGGTACCACTTGCAAGCTTCACATTTTATTAGAAACCACTGGGACAAATGGGTTTCTCAGGTGGCACTAGTGATAAAGAACCCCCCTGTCAATGCAGGTGACATAAGAGACATGGGTTCAGTCTCTGGGTCAGGATGATCTCCTGGAGGAGGGCATGGCAACCCACTCCAGTATTCTTGCCTGGAGAATCCTACAGACAGAGGGACCTGTCAGGCTGCAGTCCATAGAGTAGTAAAAAGTCGGACACTATTGAGGCAACATAGCACACAGCACATTGAGATGAAGTCTGGTTGATGGATGAGTCTAGGCATTCTTTTGCTCCTGGTCATAATACTAAAAGCATCTTCTTAACTTACATTCATATAAATTTCTCAACACAAAGCAAAATTTGCAAAATTTAAGCAATTTTATAAAAATAGGGAACTGACTGAAAAGACTGAAAGTGAAAGTCACTCAGTAGTGCCTGAGTCTTTGAACCACATGAACTATACAGTCCTTGGAATTCTACAAGCCCGAATACTGGAGTAGGTAGTCCTTCCCTTCTCCAGGGAATCTGCCCAACCTTGGGATCGAACCCAGGTCTCCTGCATTCAGGCAGTTTCTTTACCAGCTGAGCTACCAGGGAAACCTGAAAGATACTTGATTACACATGCATTTTGAAATTTTACCTCCTTTTGCAGTGTTGACTGGAAAAAAAAATATGTACAACCTAAAAGCTGAGAGTTAGATTTTAGTTGATGGGAATGTTAGGACCTAAGCCAAGAGGCAACATCTCTGGTGACCCCAGAGAGAGCTGACTCCAAGGAGATAGCATCACCAACTCAATGGACATGAATTTGAGCAAACTTCTGACTTATTTTACTGAGGATGACAATCTCTAGATTCATCCATGTTGCTGCAAATGACATTATTTCATTCTTTTTAATGACAGAGTGGTGTTCCATTGTATATATGTACCTAATCTTTATCCATTCCACTATGGATGGGCATTTAGTTTGTTTCCATACCTTGGCTATTGTAAACAGCGCTACAATGACAGTGCATGTATTGTTCTGGATCACGTTTTCCTCCAGATACATGCTAAGGAGTAGACTGCAGGGTCATATTGAGAGAGTCATTTCCTAGGCAGGTTGATAAGAAGTCTAGGGGTCCCCAAGGAGAGAGGGGTCTGGAATTCTCAAGGAGGAAGAAAGGACAAACTTATTTCTCTACATTCCTTAGGATTATATAACAACAATGTATTCTGCCTGAGGACAGTCTCTGGATTAAACCTTCTGGCTAATTCTGTTATCTTAAAATGTAAAGTATGGGAGTAGGTCTGGTGAGGTCTTTACAACCTCCAGACCTTCTTTGGATTAGTTGGAGAATATATAAACTCATTGCTAAGACTAACAAGCAGGTACTCTTTCTACCCCCTTCTGATGCCTATGTCAGAAGCTTTCTCTATCTCCTTTATACCTTAATAAAACTTTATTACACAAAAGCTCTGAGCGATACGAGCCTCGTCTCTGGCCCCGGATTGAATTCTTCTGCTTCGGGGGCCAAGAATCCCAGCGTCGTGATTCAACAACAACCTTTCAATATGGTAGCTCTAACTTTAGGTTTTTAAGGAAATTTCATAAGATTCTCCACATTGGTTGTACCAATTTAAATTCCCAATAAGGTGACTAATTTTAAAGATGATGATAAATAGAGAATTAGGTCATGGAATGAAAGATTTTCAGAAATATCTCAGTTGTATAATATGAATCAGGTAGCGGTTGTTATATTTCTTTCTTTTTGCCTTTTTTTTTTTTTTTTTTTGCTATATTTCTAATTACACAAATATTCCACAGTTAAATGAGTTAAATGGATGAAGGCAAATGACTTTCCATGGTTTTCAGTAAAAGTGATGCTGAGGCTACATGATTAGTAAAATCCAAGTGTTACTGGACTCAAACATGAAATGAAGGGGTGCATCTTTTGTTACAGTTTCAATTATTGAATAGCTTCTATAGCAAGATAAAACTATAGAATTCTACAGCAAAATAAAGTAAAAATTCTGAATATCTACAAAATAATATGGTTACTATGAACAGAATTGTTATTGTAGCTATGCACAACCTGTGAAACAGTTAAATTCAAAAATTTCAGTATAACTTTTGAATTAAAATAATAAATTTCAATATATACCCTATAGCTTTATTCTCACTGAAGATTTCACCAGTTTTATTCTTGGCATGACATATTTCTAATTTGTAAACAGGTATAAAATCACTTGAAAACAATTTTGATCTGAAATGCTAAATTGTAAATTGTTGTTTTGTCACAGGAGAAGCTCATAATAACTCTTTTGTGCTGTAATTAACTGGAGGAGTTCCACGTAGGGGCATAACACCTTCAGCTACTCCCTTTTTTGCTTCTTTCCTGTTTTAGCAAACTTGCGGTAACAAAAGAGAAAGCATTTTGTGATGACAAATACAACAGTTGCCACACAGGCCAGCAGGAAGCCAATCACATCCAGAGAGTGGTACTGGAACCAGGTGAGGTTGTGGGCGGCTGGCCGCAGGTGCTTGGCTCCTTTGTGGCGCATGACAAACTCAATCCAGAAGATCGCTCGGTCCAGGGGCTTTATAGGCTGATCGCGTTGAATGGTGGATAACCACATAGCCCTCTCTTTGTAGCTAAAGGAAAAGCAAAGAAACATCA
>SJYC01073100.1:0-12547 GCA_006408675.1 Madoqua kirkii
CACGCCCTTTTAGGCCCCGCCCACTACCCGACTCCTGGACCCCTCCCACACACACTAAAGGCTCCGCCCACTACTTACCATGCACCCTCTTTGGGGCCTCTTCCTCTCCAGTCCTCGGGTATAAAGCAAAGCAGAGTCCAAGGCAGTGTCCACGCGTTTGTGTCGGGCTGGAGTAGTGACGTCCTTCGGCCGCCAGGGGGAGCTCAAAGCGGCAGCGCTGCAGGAGGCGTCCGCTTCACGGGTTCAGAGGCTAGGGAAGCTTCGGAGGCGCCTGGTGCAACCCTGTACTAAGTAGGACCAAGTAGGTTGGAGGAGAGTTATGGAACCAAAGAGTGAAGAGGGCTTACACTCTAAAGGAAAACACAGACAATATCTTTTTGTGGTAAATGCTATTAAGAAAATAAAGCGAGTGATGAGCTTGTGTAGAGGTAAGGGTCGGAGGGAGGGCCAATTTCGATCTAGGGAAGGGCTCTCTGGGAGGCGATGTTTGGGAAGCAGCCGTGGGAAAATCTGGGGAAAGAGCATCCTAGGAGAAAGGTACAGCAAGGGTAAAGACCTTAAGGTTTGACATCGCTTGGCAGCATCCTGTCCGATGGCGTTATGATCTCTAAGGATGAACTGTCTTCAAATATACTGCCCTAAACCCAAACTTCTGGACAGAGAGGTGTTAGCTGAAGGACCTGGGGGCATCATACTTGCTCAACCACGGGACTTGGCTCCTGATGTGAGAGCCGGTAGGAGGGATCTGAGCCCTTCAGCTTCTGCTCTCTACCCTCAGTGATAAAGAATCCGCCTGCTGATGCAAGAGACGAGGGTTTGATCCCTTGGTCAGGAGGATCCCCTGGAGGAGGAAATGGCAACCCACTCCAGTATTCTTGCCAGGAAAACCCCAGGGACAGAGAAGCTTGGCTGACTACAGTCCACGGGATCTCAAAGAGTCAGACACAACGCAGCAACTGAGCACACACTCAGAAAGGCATAGTGCCCCCAACCCCACTCCCAAATGCAGCCCCATTCCCCCGAGCCCTGCTCCTAGTGTGCATTCCATTTGGAAAGAGGCTGGTTCATACTCAGGTGTGAATGAATGGCCCTTGCAAAATAATGATACAGCTGGGAAAGGAGCTACTGGCCCTAAAACACTTGGAAGGAAATTTTTCTTCAAAACCAGAGAAGAGATGGGGGCAAATAGGATCTCTTCTTCTGATGCTTGACAGCCCACCCTGAGGAGAAGGCAGATCAAAACTATAAGCCAGTGTAAGAAAAAACACTGGAGTTGATATAATGAAGGAGTTGGGGTGACTTTTTGGGGGGGCATCAAGTTATAGAAAATCGGGCTTCTAGGATTATGAATTCAGAAATGAAAAGAACAGCAGTGAAAAACCCGAGGAACAATGGCAGCTCCCAGGCCCGTGCTGCTGGTTAAAAATACCCTCCCCGTTTCCCTGCGGTTTATGCAAAGAAGGAAAATTCTGTGACACATAAGGTTGCCAACTGGTGGCTCATGGGCCAAAGCTGGCTCACAGATGTATTTTATATCATCTGCCTGGTTTCAACAAATTCAAGTCAACATTTCAGAAGATCGGGATATTTCACATACAAATTCTAAGATTCTGGTTCTACTTGGACAACCAGGCAGGTTTTGTGGTTTTGTTTTTTTTTTTTTTTTTTTTTTTTTTTTTTTTTTTTTTGCTATATTTCTAATTACACAAATATTCCACAGTTAAATGAGTTAAATGGATGAAGGCAAAT
This sequence comes from Madoqua kirkii, assembly GCA_006408675.1. NCBI lineage: Eukaryota > Metazoa > Chordata > Mammalia > Artiodactyla > Bovidae > Madoqua > Madoqua kirkii. Next base: position 1,750 of record SJYC01073100.1, read on the forward strand.
GACTTTCCATGGTTTTCAGTAAAAGTGATGCTGAGGCTACATGATTAGTAAAATCCAAGTGTTACTGGACTCAAACATGAAATGAAGGGGTGCATCTTTTGTTACAGTTTCAATTATTGAATAGCTTCTATAGCAAGATAAAACTATAGAATTCTACAGCAAAATAAAGTAAAAATTCTGAATATCTACAAAATAATATGGTTACTATGAACAGAATTGTTATTGTAGCTATGCACAACCTGTGAAACAGTTAAATTCAAAAATTTCAGTATAACTTTTGAATTAAAATAATAAATTTCAATATATACCCTATAGCTTTATTCTCACTGAAGATTTCACCAGTTTTATTCTTGGCATGACATATTTCTAATTTGTAAACAGGTATAAAATCACTTGAAAACAATTTTGATCTGAAATGCTAAATTGTAAATTGTTGTTTTGTCACAGGAGAAGCTCATAATAACTCTTTTGTGCTGTAATTAACTGGAGGAGTTCCACGTAGGGGCATAACACCTTCAGCTACTCCCTTTTTTGCTTCTTTCCTGTTTTAGCAAACTTGCGGTAACAAAAGAGAAAGCATTTTGTGATGACAAATACAACAGTTGCCACACAGGCCAGCAGGAAGCCAATCACATCCAGAGAGTGGTACTGGAACCAGGTGAGGTTGTGGGCGGCTGGCCGCAGGTGCTTGGCTCCTTTGTGGCGCATGACAAACTCAATCCAGAAGATCGCTCGGTCCAGGGGCTTTATAGGCTGATCGCGTTGAATGGTGGATAACCACATAGCCCTCTCTTTGTAGCTAAAGGAAAAGCAAAGAAACATCAATTTATAAAATGAACTAATTTGTGGGGCAACTGTTGCATTTGTTATCACAAAATGTAGTGAAACAAATATACTCACGAAGGATTGTTAATGACTTCCTTCAATGCACTGAGCAGATCGCTTGATGACATTGTTTCCAAGTCCACTCTGACAGCTGCTCCCTTGGCCTTCACTCGTACAATGTTATCGGGTTGATCAGCAAACAAAGGAAGCCCCACCATAGGGATCCCATGGTAGATGGCCTCATAAATGCCATTGGTTCCACCATGAGTTATAAAGGCTTTGGTTTTTGGGTGACCTAGAATTGAGTGAATTTCAGTAAAATTATAAATTAAAAGTCTTAAACAGAGAAATGAGATTATAATGCAACTGAAATAAGCAGCGTCTTTTAGATAACATACGAAACCGTATTTAAATTGCTTCAAAATTCAGAATAAGAAATCCTTAAGTCTACTGGATAGAATATTGAAAAGCAGAGACATCACTTTGCCAACAAAGGTCCATCTAGTCAAGGCTATGGTTTTTTCAGTGGTCATGTATGGATGTCAAAGTTGGATTGCGAAGAAAGCTGAGCACCAAAGAACTGATGCTTTTGAATTGTGGTGTTGAAGAAGACTCTTGAGAGTCACTTGGACTGCAAGGAGATCCAACCAGTTCATTCTGAAGGAGATTGGTCCAGGGATTTCTTTGGAGGGAATGACGCTGAAGTTGAAACTTCAGTACTTTGGCCACTGATTGCGAAGAGTTGGCTCATTGGAAAAGTTTCTGATGATGGGAGGGATTGGGGGCAGGAAGAGAAGGGGACGACAGAGGATGAGATGGCTGGATGGCATCACTGACTCGATGGACACGAATCTGAGTGAAATCGGGGAGTTGGTGATGGACAGGGAGACCTGGCGTGCTGCAATTCATGAGGTTGCAAAGAATCAGACACGACTGAGCGACTAAACTGAACTGAACTGTAGTCTGCTGGAGAGGTAAGTGAAGACTTCATAAAGAGCTATGTTACTTGAACTTCACAAATAAATCCAAGATTAGTAGGTGAAAAACCTTAAGGGGAATTCTGGGTAAAAGAAAACATTTTTACAATAAAAACAGGGAGGGCATGTCAGAAATGTAATCTCTAAAACAGTAAGGAAGCCATTTAGTCTGATAGGAAGTATGTCAAGGCAACAACAGAGACAAATGGTGGAAGCGGAACCAGAGGAAGGAAAGGCTACAACTTATCCTGAAATGTGTGACCACTTGATGTAAAAGATATGGATGTTTTTTTGATAGAAAATGGAGCACCACAGGTAATAAAAAGAGGAACACTTATTTTTAAGTATCATTTAAAATAGCCCTAAGGAGTGCTCAAAATCTCCAAGCCAGGCTTCAGCAATATGTGGACCATGAACTTCCAGATGATTAAGCTGGTTTTAGAAAAGGCAGAGGAACCAGAAATCAAATTGCCAACATCTGCTGGATCATCAAAAAAAGCAAGAGAGTTCCAGAAAAACATCTATTTCTGTTTTATTGACTATGCCAAAGCCTTGGACTGTGTGGACCACAATAAACTGTGGAAAATTTTGAAAGAGATGGGAATGCCAGAGCACTTCACCTGCCTTTTGAGAAACCAGTATGCAGATCAGGAAGCAACATTTAAAACCGGACATGGAGCAACAGACTGGTTCCAAATAGGAAAAGGAGTGCATCAAAGCTGTATATTGTCACCCTGCTTATTTAACTTATATGTAGAGTACATCATAAGAAACACTGGGCTGAATGAATCACAAGCTGGAATCAAGATTGCCAGGAAACATAATAATAACCTCAGATATGCAAATGACACCACTGTTATGGCAGAAAGTGAACTAAAGAACCTCTTGATGAAAGTGAAAAAGTTGACTTAATGCTCAACATTCAGAAAACTAAGAGCATGGCATCAGGTCCCATCACTTCATGGGAAATAGATGGGGGAAACTGTTGAAACAGTGGCAGACTAATTTTCTTGGCTCCAAAATCACTCCAGATGGTGACTGCAGCCATGAAATTAAAAGACACTCCTAAGAAGGAAAGTTATGACCAACCTAGATAGAATATTGAAAAGCAGACATTACTTTGCCAAAAAAGGTCTGTTTAGTCAAGGCTATGGTTTTTCCAGTGGTCATGGACGGATGTGAGAGTTGGACTGTGAAGACAGTTGATTGCCAAAGAACTGATATTTTTCAACTGTGGTGCTGGAAAAGACTCTTGAGAGTCCCTTGGACTGCAAGGAGATCCAACCAGTCCATCCTCAAGGAGATCAGTCTTGAATATTCATTGGAAGGGCTGATGTTCAGGCTGAGACTCCCATACTTTGGCTACCTGATGTGAGGAGCTGACTCATTGGAAAAGACCCTGATGCTGGGAAAGATTGAAAGCAGGAGGAGAAGAGGACAACAGCGGATGAGATGGTTGGATGGCATCAGCGACTCAATGGATATGAGTTTGGGTAAACTCCGGGAGTTGGTGATGGACAAGGAGGCCTGGTGTGCTGCGGTTCACGGGGTCGCAAAGTGTCTGACTCAACTGAGTGACTGAACTGAACTGAAATGAAGGAGTGGGAAAGATAGGTATAAGGAAGGAAATCAGAGACAGAACAATGCACAGAGTTACTTAAAATTTCACAGTGAAAAGTAATTATAGCCAAAGTAAACATATTTTGCTTCTGGATGTGAAGGATGTGACCATCTATAATACAATGCTGTTAAATTTTCTCTCCCCCCACCCCCCTCCCGCTGGGGCTAGAAATCGCAATGAAGGATAAAATTTTCTTACTTAAACTCAAAGGAGTTTTTCAATAATAAATGTTGGATATTTGTTTCATATTGAAGTAGTACCACTTTGCTTACCTCTTACTCATGTTTTTAATATTTTTCTGCCAAGTCTTACCAAGAAGATCGTTTTGAGGAATCCACTTATACAGACGGGTATTGGGCCCTAGGGTATCTGGTTTCTTGCCATCATATTTCCATAGAACCTGTTAAGGTAAAGGAAATACCTTATTCCATTAGTTCAACTTCAAAGTCATAGTGCTAAAATTTTCAAACGAAATTTAAATGCCTCTGTATAACAGATAAATAAATCAAAGCATAAGGCCTTAATTGATAATAACTGCTAATATACTACTTAATAGCAACACCCACATTTGATGTGCTCATTTTTAGGTTCAATCTGAGATGGAATGCAATTATGACATGTCACATATGATGACATAGACAAATACGTTTTCAATGAAAAATTCAAATATTTAAGACACTTTTAGAGGGTCTTATTTCTAGTGCAGAAAGACTGTGGCAAAATTCCAATAAATCACATATTTATGTTTTAGTTTGTATTCTAAATCTCATTTTCAAAAATATTCACCAATTTTTTTTTTTTTTACTGTTATAGAAGTGCTTCAGTTCAGTTCCGTTCAGTTCAGTTGCTCAGTCGTGTCCAATTCTTTGCAACCCCATGAATCGCAGCATGCCAGGGCTCCCTGTCCATCACCAACTGCAGAGTTCACTCAAACTCATGCCCATCGAGTCCGTGATGCCATCCAGCCATCTCATCCTTGGTTGTCACCTTCTCCTCCTGCGCCCAATCCCTCCCAGCATCAGAGTCTTTTCCAATGAGTCAACTCTTTGCATGAAGTGGCCAAAGTACTGGAGTTTCAGCTTTAGCATCAGTCCTTCCAAAGAAATCCCAGGGCTGATTCCATCTCTTTCAGAATTTTCCACAGTTTATTGTGGTCCACATAGTCCAAGACTTTGGCATAGTCAATAAAGCAGAAATAGATGTTTTTCTAGAACTCTCTTGCTTTTTCGATGATCCAGCATTTGTTGGCAATTTGATCTCTGGTTTCTCTGCCTTTTCTAAAACCAGCTTGAACATCAGGAAGTTCACGGTTCACGTATTGCTGAAGCCTGGCTTGAAGAATTTTGAGCATTACTTTACTATTATGTGAGATGAGTGCAATTGTGTGGTAGTTTGTGCATTCTTTGGCATTGCCTTTCTTTGGGATGAGAATGAAAACTGAGCTTTTCCAGTCCTGTGGCCACTGCTGAGTTTTCCAAATTTGCTGGCATATTGAGTGCAGCCCTTTCACAGCATCATCTTTCAGGATTTGAAAGTGCTCAACTGGAATTCCATCACCTCCACTAGCTTTGTTTGTATGATGCTTTCTAAGGCCCACTTGACTTCACATTCCAGGATGTCTGGCTCTAGGTGAGTGAACACATCATTGTGATTATCTGGGTCTTAAAGATCGTTATGGACTGTTGTTCTGTGTATTCTTGCCACCTCTTCTTAATATCTTCTGTTTCTCTTAGGTCCATACCATTTCGGTCTTTTATTGTACCCATCTTTGCGTGAAATGTTCCCTTGGTGTCTCTAATTTTCTTGAAGAGATCTCTAGTCTTTCCCATTCTGTTGTTTTCCTCTATTTTTTTTTTGCATTGATCACTGAGGAAGGCTTTCTTATCTCTTTTTGCTATTCTTTGGAACTCTGCATTCAGATGCTTGTATCTTTCCTTTTTTGCTTTGCTTTTCTCATCTCTTCTTTTCACAACTATTTGTAAGGCTTCCCTAGACAGCCATTTTCCTTTTTTGAAGTGATAACTTATATCCAAATGTTAATACAACTTATTTTATAAGAATTTTACAATTTTTGATTGCAAAGAAGAATACACATGCAATCTGCAGATTAAGAGAAATTCTCTGCTTATTTATAGTTTATTAATAATAAGTTAATTGAGGCTGTCTAAGAAATATAACTTCATTCATATTACAAATTGTTAAACACTACTTCCAAAAAGAATGACAACTGGAATTTTTTTACATGAATCCAGATTATTGGAGAAAGAAATGGCAACCAACTCCAATAATTCCACCTGGAGTATCCTACGGACAGAAGCAAGACAGGCTATAGTCCATGGGATCGTTAAGTGTCGGACATGACATTGACTAAACCACCACCACCAGATTATTACCATTATTATCATGCTAGACTTAGAAATGTTTTACCCCTAGGAAAAAAGAGTCAGTTGGTACTTTGTAAGGGACAACAAAGCTGTTGAAAAAGTTTCAAAATTGTATCGCTAAAGTTTCAACTGACCCTGAATGCTTCAACAATGAAGCAGAAAGCATTGAGTATTGATTAATACGGTCTCCAGATATTGTAGGAAAGTAAGGAGCAGTTTTGTAATTCCAGCAATTCTCATAAACTAGATTATAATTTATTAGTGTTTAACTTCTACTTGCTCTGTGAATGTAAAGTAACTTAGTTTTTCAGCAAAAAATTAGCATAAACAATTAAGAGAAGCCAACCTTTCTCTGAATATCAACCTAGAAAGCACACTGATTAGATCTGTTCCAAAACTTAGGGAATGTAAAAGGGACCAGAAATTCCTGGCAAGTACAAACTGCAAGAAGCTCTCCAGACTTTTATCAATATTGCTTAATATTATTGAGAGGCTACATATACCATGAAAATTCAACTCCTGAGAACATCTATGTGTCATGTCTTTAGGAGTCCTCAGGGAAAATGAGCAAATAACAATACAGAATTTGGTGATTTTTTTTTCCCTGTCCACACTACCATTACAATACCAAAATTCACACTGCATTTCTTAAATATTTTTCTTTGTGATTACAGTGTTAATCTAAATTTTCATGTCAGTTGAAGACATTCTATGTACTGTTCTACCATCTACTATATATATTTTGTTTATATATATATAATCAGATAATTTGGAGATATCTTAATAGTTTGTCCTTCTTGCATAATATATCTGTAATCAGGCTTTTGACAGAATTTAATGGTTTCCTTAAGTACTTATCCATTATTAAGTTACTTTACCTACTTTTTGTGGAATCTGGGCAAGAGCTGAGGCAATTACATTGACTTTTTCTTCTGTTATGTTACTGATCATTGACCCCAAAGTAAACACCACAATACCATTTTCTCCAGAGCTCTGAACAAACTCTTCCATTTCCTGTGAAAAAGAATTTAATTAATCACAAATTAGCAACAAACAATAGCATAGCAAACAATATTGAAAGGTTTACCAAAAAAGAAAAACAACAACAACAACAACTAAAGAGACAAAACCAGATATAGTCTAGAAATCATTAGTCACTTTTAAAAAAATATTATGGTAAAATGAATACAATATAAAATTTTATGATCTTAATCATTCTTATGTGTATGGTTTGATAATGTTAATTATATTCACATTGTGCATCAATCTTCAGAACTTTTTTATCTAGCAAAGATGGAAGTCTGTACTCATTAAGAAACTCCATTTTCACCTTTCCTCAGTCCCTGGCAACCATTATTCTACTCTATGTTTGCACAGATTAGATTAGTCTAGATGCTTTTTTCAAGTTGGATTGTATAGTCTGTCTTTTCACCTCTGGTTTAATTCACTTAGCATAAGATTCATTCATGTTGTGACATGTGTCAGAATTTTTCTTTAAAGACTGAGTAATACTCCATCTTTTTGTATCTACAACATTTTGTTTATTCTGTTTATGGACATTCAGTTGCTTCAACCTCTTGGCTCTTATGAATAGTGCTTTCATGAATATGGTGTGAAAATATCTCCTCATTTCGATTACTTTCAATATATAACCAGAAGAGGAGCTGCCAAATCATATGTATCGGTGCTAGGCTTCAACAGCACATGAACTGAGAACTCCGAGGTGTACAGGCTGGACTCCGAGGTGTACAGGCTGGATTAGAAAAAGTAGAGGAACAAGAGATCAAATTGCCAACATCTGTTGGATCATAGGAAAAGCAAGGAAATTCCAGTAAAACATCTACTTCTGCTTTATTGACCATGCTAAAGCCTTTGACTGTATGGATGACAACATACTGTGGAAAATTCTTAAGGAGATGGGAATACTGCCTTACCGCATCCTGAGAAACCAGTATGCAGGACAAGAAGCAACAGTTAGAACTGGGCATGGAACAACAAACTGGTTCAAAATTGGGAAAAGACTAACTCAAGGCTGTATCTAGTCACTCTGCTTATTTAAGTAACAGACAGAGTATACCATGAAAAATGCCAGGCTGGATGAAACAAAAGCTGGAATCAAGACTGTTGGGGGAAATATCAACAACCTCAGATAGGCAGATGACACCAACCTAATGGCAGAAAGTGAAGAGGAGCTAAACAGCCTCTTGAGGGTGAAAGAGGAGAGGGAAAACACTGGCTTAAATGCAACATTCAGAAAACTAAGATCAGGGTATTTGGTCCCATCACTTCATGGCAGAGATGGGGAAACTGGAAAAAGTGAGAGACTTTATTTTGGGGGGCTCAAAAATCACTGTGAATGGTGACTGTAGCTATGAAATTTAAAAAGATGCTTGGAAGGAAAGCTGTGACCAACTTAGCATGTTCAAAAGCCAACACATCACTTTGCTGACAGAGGTCTATACACTCAAAATATGGTTTTTCCAGTAGTCATGTACTGATGAGTGAGTTGCATTATCAAGAAGGCTGAGCACCAAAGAACTGATTCTTTTGAACTGCGGTGCTAGAGAAGACTGTTGAGTCCCCTGGACAGCAAGGAGATCAACTGGTCAATCCTAAAGGATATCAATCCTGAACATTCATCAGAAGGACTGATGCTTGGGCCCGTACTTTGGCCAGCTGACGTGAAGAGTTGATTCAATGCAAATGACCCTGATGCTGGGAAAGACTGAGGGTAGGGGGAGAAGGAATGACAGAGGATGAGCTGGTTGGGTAACATCATTGACTCAATAAACATGAATTTGAGCAAACTCCAGGAGATAGTGAAGGACAGGGAAGCCTGGCATGCTGCAGTCTGTGGTGTGGCAAAGAGTCAAACACAACTGAGCAACTGAATAGAAACAGTAACCTTTAGTGACAGGTTTAAATTAGGAAGTGTGTATTATTCTTACCACATACTATATAGTTAGTTTATAAAGTGATTTTCCTCCTGCCCGCTTGATTCTTGAACATGCTAACTTCATATCTTTGACTTTGGTCAGTTGTGGTACTCAATATTAAACACAAAAAATTTATTTTAGAAAATTTTTAGGAAACTCTATACTGTTTCTGAAGGTGAAAGTGTTAGTTGCTTAGTCCTGTTGACTCTTTATGACCCAATGGCCTGTAGCCCACCAGGCTCCTCTGCCCATGGAGTTCTCCAGGCAAGAATACCAGAGTGGTTTGTCATTTACTTCTCCAGGGGATCTTTCCTACCCAGGGATCAAACCTGGGTCTCCCCCATTGCAAGCAGGTCCTTTGCCATTTGAGCCACCACGGAAGCCCCTACTGTTTTTAGTAATAGCTGTCTTTTTTAACAGATGACATCCCTGAAGTCCTTGGGAAGGAAATGGATAGACTAGGTCAGTTTCTTCTATTATGTGTATTTGTACAAATGTGTTTGTGTATAAGCAGGAAATGAGATAGACCCAACACACAACGGTGACAAGAAGATACTGTGAAACAATGTTGTAGAGAGACTCTTCATCAGTTATGTTATTAATTACTAACATATTCTTAGAAATTTACACCTCTAATTCTTTATTACTATAGATTTGCTAAATCATTTATTTATTTCAGACAGATTTTCTGAAGAATTATTTTAAATTTTAGTTTATTCATTATGTTTTCATTTTCCTTACTGTGAGCACTAAGAAAAATCCATGATTCAAATTTGTTTATGTCTGTCATTCTCTCATTATCTTACATGAAACTTTGTCATAATTTCCCTAACTCTGTCTTGCTAAATTACTAATCACTGATATTGAAGAGTCTGGCTTGTAGTTTGAAACTTCTATGAAACAGTCCTATGAATCTTATATATAACCCAGAGATATGCTTGAATAGCAAAATCAGACACGGTTTAGCAATTGAACAACAGCAATGCTGGAGCAGTTACATTTTTCAGTTATCATATTACTGGGTTTGTTTACATATGACATCCTTTGTCATGAACTAATATTGTATAATTGACATCACAGTAGAATGTGCTATGTGTAACTACTGTGAGGGAACCTAACATCATCACCTCAGTCCCTCCAGGAGCACAGTGAGAGAAGTACCCCTTGGCCTTCTGCAGTTGAGATCTGGTCACATTTTGAGTTCACTTCTAACTAAGTAAAGCTCCTCAGAAGTTCAGTTCAGTCACTCAGTCATGTCCAGATCTGTGACCCCATGGACTGCAGCATGCCGGCTCCTAGTGAATCTATATTTTCATGCAACTGTTTCTGAATTATTTTGTCTTGTGATTCTTGACTTCACTTCATTTTTAAAAATTGTTTCATTTTATTCTACTATTAACAGAGAAATCCCACATTTCTCAATATATACTATTAAAAAATATAAATGAGAAAAATTTTCCTGGATATCTGATATAATCCATGCACTCACCTTTTCTTATTTCTTTCTTCTGTTTTAAATTCACTATTCTTTTCTCTCTCGAGATAATGACTGAACTCCTCTATCATAAAGTGTATACTTTCTGATCCTAATTCTTGGCATAAAAATTTTTTTCAAGACTATTTTTAACATAAAAAAAGAAACAAAAAAATGTTCAGACTTTAATATTGCAGACTACATATTGTTTAGTACATTTTTCAGAATTTAATTTCACCCTAATGATATCAGTCACAGTGATAAGGCCACTAAACTTTCTTATGTCTCACATAGTGCATCCAAGCCATTCTAGTGACCTATAGCAGGATTTAAAAATACTTGGCTTCAATGTTTTGTCTCAGTGACTTGCTATCCAATGGTGCTTCATCTATACTCTGAAAGATGCACCTGTTTGTTATTATTAAAATATATTCTCTTTTCACAAATTAATTACTAATATGTACTGGCTAGTCTTATTCCCTGATAATTTTTATGAAAATAATACAGGTTTGTTGAAAAAAAATGCAAAAGCATAGAAAATTAAAACAAATAGTTTTACTAAACTCTCTATCCAGGAATTC
>SJYC01073102.1:0-29668 GCA_006408675.1 Madoqua kirkii
AAAATTTATGAAACTGATTATTCTTCAAGAAATAAGATGTTTCTTCTTAGAAAAGAATATATTCTCTACTCACAAAGGGTTGTTAATAACAGCTTTCAAAGCATTAAGCAGATCTGCACTTGTCATTCTTTGCAAGTCTACTTCAACAGCTGCCCCTTTGGCTTTCAGACGAGCAACATTATCATGCTGATCACCAAACAAAGGAATTCCAACCATAGGGACTCCGTGGTAAATAGCTTCATAGATCCCATTGGTTCCACAGTGAGTGATAAATGCTCTGGTTTTTGGATGACCTAAAGATTAAAATTTAAAAATATATATATTATTCTAAGTTGTAAGAGTGTCAGAAACAGAAAATCATGATACCTTCATAAATCATTAATTCTATTAAGTGACATCTTCTATATAATTCTGTGCCATGAGGCCTCATATAAATTCTTATAGGCTTCAAAGAAAGCAGCAATTAATTACTCCAGGCTAAGTATAATTAGTGATTCCAGCAAGTAAGTCATTCTACAGACAACTGAGAATTTTCCTGCAGAATAAATGATGAAGAGTACTTGTCATTTGACAAGTTATTAGAAGGAGAACACATCAACAAAATAGAATGTAGGGACTGAAGGAACCAAATACTTTTGTTAGTGGGTAAATACTTTTGTTGATGGGAAAGGGGTGGTGATATGTGCAGGGTTTCCATACCAGAATGTTAGCATCAGTTCAGTTCAGTTCAGTTGCTCAGTCGTTTCCGACTCTGTGACTCCATGGACTGCAGCTCGCCAGGCTTCCCTGTCCATCACCAACTCCCGGAATTTACTCAAACTCTTGTCCATTCAAGCGTCATCCTCTGTCATCCCCTTCTCCTTCTGCTTTCAATCTTTCCCATCATCAAGGTCTTTTCAAATGAGTCAGTTCTTCGCATCAGGTGGCCAAAGTATTGGAGTTTCAGCTTCAGCATCAGTCTTTCCAATTAATTTCAGGACTTATTTCCTTTAGGATTGACTGGTTGGATCTCCTTGCAGTCCAAGGGACTCAGAAGAGTCTTCTCCAACACCACAATTCAAAAGCATCAATTCTTCAGTGCTTCGCTTTCTTTATAGTCAAGCTCTCACATCTATACACTACTACTGGAAAAACCATAGCCTTGACTAGATGGACCTTTGTCAGCAAAGTAATGTCTCTGCTTTTTAATATGCTATCTAGGTTGGTCATAACTTTTCTTTCAAGGAGTAAGCATTTTTTAATTTCATGGCTACAATCATCATCTGCAATGATTTTGGAGATCCCAAAAATAAAGTCTGACACTGTTTACACTGTTTCCCCATCTATTTTCCATGAAGTGATGGGATCAGATGCCACGATCTTAGTTTTCTGAATGTTGAGTTTTAGGTCAACTTTTTCACTCTCCTCTTTCACTTTCATCAAAAGGCTCTTTAGTTCTTCTTCATTTTCTGCCATAAGGGTGGTATCATTTGCATATCTGATATTATTGATGTTTCTCCTAGCAATCTTGATTCCAGCTTGTGCTTCATCCATTCCAGCATTTCTCATGATGTATTCTGCATATAAGTTAAATAAGCATGGTGACAACACACAGCCTTGACATACTGCTTTCCATATTTGGAAGCAGTCTGTTGTTCCATGTCCAGTTTTAACTGTTGCTTCCTGACCTGTATACAGATTTCTCAAGAGGCAGGTCAGGTGGTCTGGTATGCCCATCTTTTTCAGAATTTTCCACAGTTTATTGTGATCCACACAGTCAAAGATTTTGCTATAGTCAATAAAGCAGAAACAGATGTTTTTCTGGAACTCTCTTGCTTTCTCAATGATCCAACAGATGTTGGCAATTCGATTTTTGGTTCTTCTGCCTTTTCTTTAACCAGTTTAAATATGTGGAAGTTCGCGGTTCGCGTACTGTTGAAGCCTGGCTTGTAGAAGACTTGGAGAATTTTGAGCATTATTTTACTAGCATGTGAGATGAATGCAATTGTGTGATAGTTTGAGCCTTCTTGGAGAAAGAAATGGCAACCCATTCCAGTACTCTTGCCTAGAAAATCCCATGGTCGGAGGAGTCTGGTGTCCATGGGGTCGCAAAGAGTCGGACATGACTGAGCAACTTCACTTTCACTTGAGAATTCTTTGGCATTGCCTTTCTTTCAGACTGGAATGAAAACTTGCCTTTTCCAGTCTTGTGGCCACTGCTGCATTTTCCAAATTTGATGGCATATTGAGTGCATCATACAAAAAAGCTACAGCAATTACATATGTACTCTGTTTAAATACTTAACTCTATAGTAATAGAGAGTCATTTGTATTATGGATGGTGAAATGGTTTGCCAGATTTTTTTCCATATGGTTGTAGTAGGCAAAGAGAAGAGAAGTGGGATAAAATGGATGAAGAGAATCAGGAGGTTTCTGCAACATTCTATACAAAAGTTAATGGTAGCCTGATATAAAGATGCTTTAATTTTATAACTATTTATAACTTTATAACTATTTGACTTGGATTCTCAGGAGGGAGAGACTATATCATAAATGAGAGAATTATAAATTTGTTATTTGTATTACAGTTTGACAAAAATCCTTGACCAAAGTCTAGTCAGACTTCCCTAAACTCTTCTCCACTAGAATTTGATTTTGGTCCTACTTTATCTCTGCATTGCCCAGTTTTAGTAAGCACTCTACTAAGTCAGTTTAACAGATCAGTCTTGATGTCTGATCATCTTTTATAGCTGTCATCTCTTCTTTCACTATCCCCCAAGTGATATGTGATGATCTTAGCATGTCTTCAGTAAGAATCTAATTAGGTTAGTTTTGCTGGACTATTCATTTGCACCTGACATTTCCTCTTTTTAATTTTCCATACAGTGAACTTCCACTGACTATGCTCTTTTGTGATAAATTCTCCTATTCTCCTTTCTGCTGCTGCTGCTGCTGCTAAATCACTTCAGTCGTGTCTGACTCTGTGTGACCCCATCGACGGCAGCCCACCAGGCTCCCCCGTCCCTGGGATTCTCCAGGCAAGAACACTGGAGTGGTTTGCCATTTCCTTCTCCAATGCATGAAAATGAAAATGAAAGGGAAGTCGCTCAGTCGTGTCCGACTCTTCACGACCCCATGGATCGCAGCCTACCAGGCTCCTCCGTTCATGGGATTTTCCAGACAAGGGTACTGCATGCAGCGTTTAATCCAGGCTCTCTGTCATATTATAAAAGTCCACTAATAACTATACTTATCATGATGGTTTTGAATGAAGTTTGCCTTAGTCTTTAAAAAAGTGTCAGGAATAAACTTTTGTTTTACAAACTCCAGAAGAAATGTGAAGTCGCTCAGTCGTGTCCGACTCTTCACGACCCCATGGATCGCAGCCTACCAGGCTCCTCCCTCCATGGGATTCTCCAGGCAAGAGTACTGGAGTGGGAAATGTGAAGAAAACATTTAAGCTGTTTTTGTTGTTGTTGTTATTTTAAATACAAATTTGTTGTATTTATCTGTTATTGAGCAATCATTCACATTATCCTTCATTCAGCTCTGTTTATTTTTCTTTCTTTGGTCTTACCAAGAAGATCATTCTGTGGAATCCATTTATATAGTCGGGTATTGGCTCCTAATGTTTCTGGTTTCTTTCCTGTGTATCTCCACAGAACCTAAAAAGGTAAATGCCTTTATTAGATTTTTAGAATCACTTCCTGTCAAAAGAAAGCAGTTAACCTAGGATTAATCAGGTCCGATGCTTCCAGGCAATAAACAAGCAAGCTGAGGCCCTAAGTGATTAGGTAATGAGTGTTTTTAAGCCATTGACACTACAACAATATTTTCTAAGGCCTGAAACCTATTTTCTAATAGGTTATCATCCTTAGATTAAATCTAACTTGTAGATGAAGAAAAATGACCATCTGTATCTGAAACAACAACATACTGGCATTACTAGGCTTCTCTGGTAAAGGGGATTTTTGAAAGAAAATTTTCAGAGGCTAAGGGAAGGCATATTATTTACCTCTTTTGATCTTTTTTTTAATATAGTTACCAAAACAGAAACTCATATAGCAAAATATTGGTAATGATATTTTTCATTTTAAAGTATTGTAACTATTGAGTCTGGTGGCATTAAAAGCATCCACAATGGTGTATAACCATCAACTCTATCTGCACACTGAATATTTTCATCATCATTCATGTCAGTTCTGTATCATTAAATAATTCCCTATTCCTCTCACTCCCTAACCCCTGATAACTTCTGTTCTACTTTCTGTCTCTATAAATTTGATTACTTTGGTAACAAGTACAAGTGGAACCATGCAATATTTGTTTTCCACTGACTTAGCATTATTTTATTTCAAGGTTCATAAATGTTGCAACGTATCAGAATTTCCTTTCTTTCTTAAGGTTGAATAATGTTTCATTATATAGACATACATATATATATATATAGGGAATCCCTGGTGGCTCAGAGGTTAAAGTGCCTGCCTTTGATGTAGAAGACCCAGGTTCGATCCCTGAGTTGGGAAGATCCCCTGGAGAAGGAAATGGCAATCCACTCCAGTATTCTTGCCTGGAGAATCCTATGGACAGAGAAGCCTAGTAGGTCACAGTCCACAGGGTCACAAAGAGTCGGGCACGACTGAGTGACTTCACCTCATATATATATATATATATGGGTCATTAATCGCTCAGTCATGTCCACCTCTTTGAGGCCCTATGGACTGTAGTGCACTAGGCTGGTCTGTCCATGGAGGTTCTCCAGGCAATAATACTGGAGTGGGTTGTCATGCCCTCCTCCAAGGGATCATCCCAACTCAGGGACTGAACCTAGGTCTCTTGCATTGCATGTGGATTCTCTATTATCTGACCACCAGGGAAGCCTATATGAGTTGCAAAGCAGAAATAGAGACACAGGCATAGAGAACAAATGTATGGATACCAAGGGGGAAATCAGGTGGGATAAATTGAGAGATAGGAATTGACATATATACACTAGTGATACTATGTATAAAATAGATAACTAAGGAGAACCTATTGTAAAGCATAGGGGACTCTAATCAATGCTCTGTGGTGACTTAAATGTGAATGAAATCCACTAAAGATGGGATATATGTATACATATAGCTGATCCACTGTACTCTACAGTAGAAGTTAATACAGCATTGTAAAGCAACTATACTCCCATTGGAAAAAAAGTTCTTTATCCATTCATTTTGCTATCATGAATATTGTTGCTATGATTCAGTTCAGTTCAGGTAAGTCACTCAGTCTCGTCCGATTCTGTGTGACTGCAAGGACTGCAGTAGGCCAGGCTTCCCTGTCCATCACCAGCTCCCAGAGTTTATTCAAACTCATGTCCATCGAGTCAGTGATACCATCCAACCATCTCATCCTCTGTTATTCCCTTCTCCTCCTGCCCTCAATCTTTCCCAGCATCAGCGTCTTTTCAAATGTCAGTTCTTCGCATCAGGAGGCCAAAGTATTGGAGCTTCAGTTTTAGCATCAGTCCTTCCAATAAATATTCAGGACTGATTTCCTTTAGAATGGACTGGTTGAATCTCTTTGCAGCCCAATGGACTCACAAGAGTCTTCTCCAACACCACAGTTCAAAAGCATCAATTCTTCATTGCTCAGCTTTCTTTGTAGTCAAGCTCTCACATCCATACATGACTACTGGAAAAATCATAGTTTTGACTAGATGGACCTTTGTTGACAAAGTAATGTCTCTTACTTTTTAATATGGTGTCTAGGTTGATCATAGCTTTTCTTTCAAGGGGCAAGTGTCTTTTAATTTCAAGGCTGCAGTCAACACGTGCAGTGATTTTGGAGCCCAAGAAAATTAAGTCTGCCAATGTTTCCACTGCTTTCATGAAGTGGAAACATCTATTTGCCATGAAGTGATGGGACCAGATGCCATGATCTTAGCTTTCTGAATGTTGAGTTTTAGGTCAACTTTTTCACTCCTCTTTCACTTTCATCAAGAGGCTCTTTAGTTCTTCTTCACTTTCTGCCATAAGGGTGGTATCATTTGCATATCTGAGATTATTGATATTTCTCCCAGCAATCTTGATTCCAGTTTGTGCTTCCTCCAACTCAGCGTTTCTCATGATGTACTCTGCATAAGTTCAATAAACAGGGTAACAATATACAGCCTTGACGTATTCCTTTTCTTTTGTAGAAGCAGTCTGTTGTTCCATGTCCAGTTCTAACTGTTGCTTCCTGACCTGCATACAGATTTCTCAAGAGGTCAGTCAGGTAGTTTGTTATTCCCATCTAAGAATTTTCCAGAATTTGTGGTGATCCACACAACCAAGAGAGTTCCTGAAAAAACATATATTTCTGCTTTATTGACTGTACCAAAGCCTTTGACTGTGTGGATAACAATAAACTGTGGTGTTGGAGAAGACTCTTGAGAGTCCCATGGACTGCAAGGAGATCCAACCAGTCTGTTCTAAAGGAGATCAGTCCTGGATGTCCATTGGAAAGACTGATGTTGAAGCTGAAACTTCAATACTTTGGCCACCTGATGAGAAGAGCTGACTCATTTGATTAGACTCTAATGCTGGGAAAGATTGAGGGCAGGAGGAGAAGGGGATGACAGAGGAAGAGATGGTTAGATGGCATCACCGACTCAATGGACATGGGTTTGGGTAGACTCTGGGAGTTGGTCATGGACAGGGAGGCCAGGCATGCTTTAGTTCATGGGGTCACAAAGAGCTGGACATGACTGAGCAACTGAACTGAACTGAACACAATCAAAGGCTTTGGCATAGTCAATAAAGCAGAAATAGATGTTTTTCTGGAATTCTCTTGCTTTTTTAATGATTCAAAGGATGTTGGCAATTTGACCTCTGGTTCTTCTGCCTTTTCTAAAACCAGCTTGAACATCTGGAAGTTCACGGGTCACGTACTATTGCAGCCTGGCTTGGAGAATTTTGAGAATTACTTTCCTAGCATGTGAGATGAGTACAATTCTGCAGTAGTTTGAAAATTCTTTGGCATTGCCTTTCCTTGAGACTGGAATGAAAACTGACCTTTTTCCAGTCCTGTGTCCACTGCTGAGTTTTCCAAATTTGCTGACATATTGAGTGCAGCACTTTCACAGCATCATCTTTTAGGATTTAAAATAGCTCAACCAGAATTCCATCTTGTCTACTAGCTTTGTTTGTAGTGATGCTTCCTAAGGCCCACTTGACTTCACATTCCAGAATGTCTGGCTCTAGGTTGGTGATCACACCTCATGATTATCTGGGTCATGAATATCTTTTTTGTACAGTTCTGTGTATTTGCCACCTCTTAATATCTTCTGCTTCTGTTAGGTCCATACCATTTCTTTTATTGTACCCATCTTTGCATGAAATTTTTCTTGGTAACTCTAATTTTTTTGAAGTGATCTCTAGACTTTCCCATTTTATTGTTTTCCTCTATTTCTTTGCATTGATCACTGAGGCAGGCTTTCTTATCTCCCCTTGCCATTCTTTCGAATTTTACATTCAAATGGGTATGATTATTGACGTACAGATATCTGTTTTAATCCTTGGTTTCAATTCCTTTCAATATATGGACCAAGATTAGATTTCTAGGTCATATGATCCTATGTTTAACTTTGCAAGAAACCACAGGAATGTTTTCCACAGCAGATGCATCATTTTTCACTCTTAGTAGCAGTACACCAAGTTCCATTTCTCTACCTACACTTGTTGGTAGAGAACCAACACTTGTCATTTTCTTCTCATCAACACGTGTTACCAATTTACCAACTTGTTACCACTTCTCAACAGCACTTGTTATTTTCCTTTTTTTTTCTTTTCTGATAATAGTTATCTCAATGAGTGAAGTGCTATTTCTATGTGCCTTTGATTTGCATTTCCATAATGATAAATGAGCTTCTTTTCATATACTTTTGACTATTTATATCTTCTTTGTAAAAGTCTATTCAAGTACTTTTTCATTTTTAAGTTAGATTTTTGTTGTTGTCATTGTTATTGAGTTGTAGCAGTTTTGTATGTATTGTGCACATTCATTCCTTATCAGATACATAATTTGAAAAAATTTTCTCACAATCTGCATATTTTATCTCACTTTCTTAATAGTATCTTTTGATGCACAAAGTTCTTAATTCAAGGAAGTCTATATGTTTTTTCTTTCTGCTTTTACGTTTGGTGTCTTACCTATGAAAGCAGAATCCACCGTGGTGAAATTTTCCCTTAGGATTTTCTTGTAAAAGTGCTGTTGTTTTACTTCAAAATTTTCTGATAGATTTTTGACTTGATTTTTTGTATATGTCATAAGGTGACCATTCAGTTTGCTTCCTTTGCATGTGGATTCAAGGTCTTCTCTGGTGGTCTTCTGGTTATCCTCATTAATAGTTAATGAGAGCAATAAATTATTGCTCTTTGGTATGCCAGAGGGAAGCGAGCTCAGAGTCTTCCTACTCTGCCATCTCGGCTGCACTTCTATCATAGTTTCTTATAATCCTTTTCATATCTATAAAACCATTAGTAATCTCTCTAGGTTCATTTCTGACTTGAATTATTTTCATTTTTTTCCCTTTTTCCAGTTTAGCTAATATTTTGATAATTTTGCTGATCATTTCAATGAACTAGCTTTCAGTTTTATTGATTTGCTATTTCTTCTAACTTTTTTTAATCTCTGCACTAATCTTCATTATTTCTTTCTACCAACTTTGAGTATAGTTTGACTTCTTTTTATAGTTCTTTAAGGTGTGATATCGGAGACGGCAATGACAATCCACTCCAGTACTCTTGCCTGGACTGAAGCGACTTAGCAGCAGCAGCAGCAGCAAGGTATGATATTAGGTTATTGATTTTAAGTCTTTCTTCATTCTAAAGGTAAGCACATTTATCTAAATTTCCCTCTGATCCCTGCTTCCTCCGCATCTCTTGTTTCAATATCTTCTGTTTCATTAATTTAAAAGCTATTTTTAATTGTTCTTGGGATTTATTCTTTGACCTATTTTTAACTTCAAAACATACAAAAACTCTGCTCCTTAATATTTCCATCCAAGCCTTCCTTAATTAATGTCATAAATTACATATTTAATCAGTGTTCCTAATTATATGAATTAATAGTCATTTTTATGTATTTTTAAAAGTATTGAGAACATTTTTAAAAATTGGACTTACAACCAA
This sequence comes from Madoqua kirkii, assembly GCA_006408675.1. Classification (NCBI taxonomy): domain Eukaryota; kingdom Metazoa; phylum Chordata; class Mammalia; order Artiodactyla; family Bovidae; genus Madoqua; species Madoqua kirkii. The sequence continues at coordinate 9,132 of SJYC01073102.1, forward strand.
AAGTCCAGGAAAACAATGACATTTGCTTTGTCTTGTTTAGCTTTTTCTTTTAATACTTTTTTTGACCACCATCTTGCAGGTGGGAGGGCTTCCGTTGTTGCTCAGCTGATAAAGAATCTACTTGCAGTGCAGGAGACCTGGGTTTGATTCCTGAGTTGAGAAGATTCCTGGGTTTGATTCCTGGGTTAGGAAGTTCCCTTTCTCCAGGGAAGAAGATTTCCTGGAGAAGTGCTACCCACTCCAGGTTTGTGGCCTGAAGAGTTCTGTGGACTGTATAGTCTATGAGGTCACAAAGAGTCAGACACAACTGAGTGACTTTCACTCACAACCAAAATTAGAAAAATACCAGCTTTTAAAATTACCTTTGTTTTTACCTTTACTGAAGCCATTTATTTCTTTATATGGTTTGTGTTACTTCCAGCAGCTTTTCCTTTCAGCCAAAGAGTCCTGTTTGCATGTTTTTATTGACAAAGTCTAGTGGTAATAATGTATCCCAGCTTTTGTTTTTCTGGTAATGTCTTAATTTCTACCTCATCTTTGAAGAAACTTTTACCTGATAAAATTCTCAGTTAACACTTTTTTTTTTCCTTTCAGTAGTTGGAATTTATTAGTCTACTGCCTTCTGGATTCCAGGGTTTCTGATGAGAAATTTACTGATCATCTTAGTGAAAATATCTTTCATGTGATGAATTATTTCTGTCTGGGCTTCCCTGTTGGCTCAGGTGGTAAAGAATCTGCCTGAAATGTGGGAGACCAGGATTCAATCCCTGTGTTGGTAAGATTCCCCTGGAGGAAGGCATGGCAACTCACTCCAGTATTCTTGCCTGGAGAAGCCACATGAACAAAGGAGCCTAGTGGCTCCAGAATATTTTTTCTTCTTTTAATTTCCCCCTTTATCAGTATTTAACTTCATTTCTACTTCATTTTCTGCTCTCTGTGCATCTTTGGGACAGTGATTTTAAAGGCTTTTTTCCAGTAACTGCAAAATCCAGGCTTCCTCAGGAATAGTTTCTCTCAATTAATTTTGTTCCTTTGATTGAAACATATTTTATCTAATTTTTTATCTTGCTGTATTTGTTGAAAACTGTACTTTTGATTTTTATAATGTACTAATTCTAGAAATCAGATTCACCCTTCTCCTTAGTGTCTAATTTTTTAATTTTTTGATTGTCGAAGAATTTATCTTTTCTGGGAATCAGGCTATGATTAAAGCCTTAGGACTTTAAGGTCTTTTCAGAACTTTTATGAACCTGATTCTTTTCCTGAATATGAATACAGCTTTCTAAATTTTGCTGTATGTGAGCTTTTTAAAATAGCCTAATTCTTTAATGTCTGATTCTCAAATGAAGAAAAAAAGGGACACACTTTTTTTAAAATAGTGCTGATGTTTTTTTATTCATCCAAATGAGCTGGACTTTAATTTTCTTTTTTTTTTTTTTGGCTATATCTTGAGGCACGCAGGATCTTAGTTCCCAATCATGGATGTAACTCATACTCCCTGATAGAAACTTCCAGGGAAGTTCCCAGGAAGAAATCTTTACAATAACAATAATCTCAACTATTAACTGGTGATTGTGTGATAGACACTGTAGTAAGTACTTTCATATGTTGTCTCTTTTTATTCTCCATAACAAGTCTATGAGGGAAGCATTATTTACACATTTTATATATGAGGAAAACTTCAAATTAGAGTTTATCTAATTATTTTGTACCAGAGCCAGGATTGAAACATGATCTAGATGACTCTAAGCCCATAATCTTAACTCAGTGAGCAAGTAAGTCTTTTGAGTTTGAATGCTGTCATTTGTTCTTTTTTCTTTTTTTTTTAATAGAATTGCTCTGATTTTTCATGGATTACAATAGTCCCCTCCTATGTATGAACTCAACATCTAAAATAACCATTTATGCTCTAAGTACTAACAAGTTTAAGCCTCTACTTACAGAAAGCATTCACTATTTGAAAGATGGTATCTAATAAGTGGACCTGAATAACTGAATCTTCTTAAATGTGTCAAAAGTCTCCAAACATCCCACTCATTGCATTAATGTCTAGATTTATGTTTATTCTAATTATTCTTTATCATAAAGGTTAAAACATATAAGCTTCTGATAACGGGATTTGAAATAATTGTGGTCAATATGTGGGACTACAGCTCAGTGATCAAGGGCACTAATCAGCAATAAAGAACCCCAATATGTAAAGAATAGGGTCTTTATTGCACATCATGGTGCCACTAAATTATTCAGGGTACACAGACATGCTGACTACCAGCAGGTTGGATAATGGAGGTTTTGAAGCTGGTGCTATGCTAAAGGGCTGAAATGACCAAATTAATTATAGTATACCAGTCTGGCTTTACCCTGCAAGTTGCTAGTACTCAGAGTTCCAATATGGTTACTTCAGACAGCTTCTTTAAAAAAAAAATTATTGGAGTATAGTTGACTTAAAATATTGTGTTAGTTTCACATGTACAGCAAAGTGATTCAGTTATACATGTACATATATTCACCTTTATTAGACTTTTTCCTATGTAATTCATTATAGAGTATTGAATAGAGTTCTTTCTGCTCTACAGTAATTCTTTTCATATATTTTATATAAAGTATTGTGTACATGTCAATTCCAATCTCCCAATTTCTCCCCCAACGCAGTTCAGTTCAATTCAGTTCAGTCAGTCAGTAGTGTTCGACTCTTTATCACCCCATGAATTGCAGCACCCTAGGCCTCCCTGTCCCAACTCACGGAGTTCCCTCAGACTCACGTCCATCGAGTCAGTGATGCCATCCAGCCATCTCATCCTCTGTTGCCCACTTCTCCTCCTGCCCCCAATCCCTCCCAGCATCAGAGTCTTTTCCAATAGTCAACGCTTTGCATGAGGTGACCAAAGTATTGGAGTTTCAGCTTCCGCATCATTCCTTCCAAAGAAATCCCAGGGCTGATCTCCTTCAGAATGGACTGGTTGGATCTCCTTGCAGTCCAAGGGACTCTCAAGAGTCTTCTCCAACATCACAGTTCAAAAGCATCAATTCTTCGGGGCTCAGCCTTCTTCACAGTCCAACTCTCACATCCATCCATGACCACAGGAAAAACCATAGCCTTGACTAGATGGACCTTTGTTGGCAAAGTAATGTCTCTGCTTTTCAATATGCTATCAAAGTTGGTTATAACTTTTCTTCCAAGGAGTAAGTTGTCTTTTAATTTTAACCCGCCCCCCCATCCCTCTGGTAATCATAAGTTTGCTTTCTGTATCTATAACTTTATTTTTATTGTGCAAATAAGTTCATTTGTACTCCTTCTTTAGATTTCACATATAAGTGATATCAAATGCTCTTGGTCTTTCTGTCTGACTAATTTCATTCAATATGACAACCTCTAGGTACATTCACATTTGTTTAAATGGCATTATTTTGTTCCTTTCTATGACTGAGTATTCCATTGCATGTGCCACATCTTCTTCACCATTTCTTTGTCGATGGACATTTAGGTAGATTTCATGCCCTGACTATTGCAAACTGTGCTGCTACTGAACACTGTGGTGCATGTGTCTTCCTGAATTATGGTTTTCTCCAAATATAAGCCCAAGGATGGGATTGTTGGATTATATGGTAGCCCTTTTAGTTTTTTAAGGAATCTCCATACTGCTCATCATAGTGGCTGTACCAATTTACATTATCACCAGTACTGTAGGAGGGTTACCCTTTCTCCTCATCCTCTCCAACATTTACTGTATGAAGATTTTTTTGATGATGATCCTTTTATTCAGTGTGTGATGATACCCCATTACAGTTTTGATTTGTATTTCTCTAGTAAATGATGTTGTCCTAATTTTCCTGTGTTTGTTGGCCATCTTATGTCTCCTTGAGAGAAATATCTAGTTAGATCTTCCACCATTTAAATTTTTTTTTAATACATATTGAGCTGCATGAGCCTGTTGTATATTTTAGAGATCAATTCCTTCATTTGTAATTTTTTTTTTCCGGTTCTGATGCTTGTCTCCATTTTGTTTATGGTTTCCTTTGCTTGTAAAAACTGTTAAGCTTAATTAGGCCCCATTTGTGTGGTTTTTTTTTTGTTGTTGTTGTTTATTTGTTTGTTTGTTTTTATTTCCATTACTCTAAGTGGTGGATCAAAAAGATCTCATTGAGATTTATGTCAGAGAGTGTTCTGCCTATTTTTTTCCTCTAAGAGTTTAATAGTATTTAGTGTTACATTTAGGTCTTTAATCCATTTTGAGTTCAAAATTCTGTATAGTATTAGGGAGTTTTCTAATTTTATTCCTTTAAATATAGCTGTCCAGTTTTCCCAGCACCATTTATTGAAGAGACTGTCTTTTTTCCACTGTATATTCTTGCTTCCTTTGTCATAGATTAACTGGCCATAGGTGTGTGAGTTTATTTCTGGGGTTTCTTTCCTGTTTCATTGATCTGTATTTCTTCTTCTTCTTTTGTGTGTGTGTGTGTGTGTGTGTGTGTGCCAGTACCATATTGTCTTTATTACTGTAGCTTTGTAGTACAGTCTGAAATTGGGAGCCTGATTCCTCCTACTCCATTTTTCTTTCTAAAGATCACTTTGGCTATTTGGGGGTTTTTGTGTCTCTATACAAATTGCACATTTTTTGTTCTAATTCTGTGAAAAATGCCATTGGTAATTTGATAGGGATTGTATTAAATCCATATTAAATTTTCACAGTATTGTTTCTTCCAAACCAGGAACACAGCATATCTCTCCATCTGTTTGCGTTATCTTTGATTTCTTTCATCAGTATTTATAGTTTTCTGAATATAGGTCTTTTGCCTCCTTTGTTAGGTTTACTCTTAGGTATATTTTCTTTTTGATGTGATAGTAAATAATATTGTTTTCTTAATTTCTCTTTCTGGTCTTTGTTGTTAAGTGCATAGGTATGCGACAGATTTCTGTGTATTGATTTTGTATCCTGCAACTTTACCAACTTCATTCTTGAGCTTTAGCAGTTTTTTGGTAGCATATTTAAGATTTTCAATGTATAATATCATGTCAAATTTGAATTCCTTTTTATTTTGATTTTTTCACTCTAATTGCCATGGTTAGTACTTCCTAATGAACTTCTCTGGATAGTAGAAAAAGTTGAGGTGACAACTAGAAATAAAAAAACCTCAAATGGTAAAGCTACTGAGTAAGGAAAACACACAGTAAAGACAGGATAACATCCACACACAAATATGATACTGAAACCAGCAACTGTGACAAGTGGAGATTACAGATGTAGGATAATGGAAATGCATTTTGAAAAGATATTTGAAAGTAAAAGATCAACAACTTAAAACAACCTTGTTTATATATGAAAGTGAAAGTTCTTCAGTCATGTCTGACTCTTTGCAACCCCAATGGTATAGTCCATGAAATTCTCTAGGCCAGAATACTGGAGTGGGTAACCTTTCCCTTCTCCAGGGGATCTTCCCAACCCAGGGATTGAACCCAGGTCTCCCACATTGCACGTGGATTCTTTACCATCTGAGGCACAAGGGAAGCCAAGAATGCTGGATTGGATAGCCTATCCTTTCTCCAGCAGATCTTCCAGACCCAGAAATATAACTGGTCTCCTGTATTGCAGGCAGACTCTTTACCAACTGAGCTATCAAGGAAGACCCTTGTATATATATAGACTGCTATATCAAAATCTTACAGGAAATGCAAAGCAAAATCTACAATAGATTCACATATAAAAGCAATCAAAACACAAAGCAAGATATGGTCATCCAGCCACAAGAGAAGATGGTAAAAAAGGAAAGGAAGAAAAAAAATCCGTGAAAACAAACCCCAAACAATTTAGAAAATGACAATAAGAGTATACATATCGATAATTACCTTAAATGCAAATGGATGAAATGCTCTAACCAAAAGAAATAGATTGATAATTGATAAGGAAAACCAGAATCATATATATGTTGTCTACAAGATACCTACTTTAGACCTAGGGACATATACAGATTGAAAGTGATGAGATGGAAAAAGACATTCCATGCAAATAAAAAGTAAAAGAAAATTGAGGTAGTAATACTTATATCACACAAAATAGACTTTAAAAAAAAAGGATTGCTACAAGAGAAAAGGAAGGACATTACATAATATTACATAATGATCAAAATATCAATCTAAGAAGATATAACAGCATTTAAGTATATGCTCCCAAGATAGGAGAACCTCACTCTCTAAGGCAAATGCTAACAGCCATAAAAAGGGAAATCAACAATAACGTAATAATAGTGGGGACACTTACACCAATGGGCAGATCTTCCAGACAGAAAATTAATAAGAAAACACAAGTCTTAAATGTCACATTAGATTAAATAGATTTAATTGATATTTATGACATTCCATCTGAAAGTAGCAGAGTACAGCTACTTCTCAAGTGCACATAGAGAATTCTCCAGGATAAATTACATGTTGGGTCACAAAGCAAATTTTGGTAAATTTGAGAAAATTGAAATTGTATCAAACATCTTTTTCTGATCACAACACTATGAGAAACCAGGGGAAAAACGGGGACGGGGGGGGGGGGGTGGACTAAAATAACACAAACTCATGGAAGCTAAACAATGCTACTAAACTACCAGTGGATCACTGAGGAAATAAAATAAGAAATTAAAAAATAAATCTAAAGACAAATAACAACAAAAAATGCAATATCCAAAACATAGGGGGCACAGCAAAAGCAGTTCTAAGAAGGGAAGTTTTTAATAATATAATCTTAAGTAATAAAAAACTAAAATAAATAACCTATCCTTATACCTGAGGCAGCTAAGCTAGAGAAAGAATACACAAAACCAAAGTTAGTGGAATGAAAGAAGTCATAATGATCAAAGCAGTAATAAATGAAATAGAGACAAAGAAAACAGTAGCAAAGATCAATGAGACTAAAATCTGAGTCTTCGAGAAATAAGCAAAATTAACAAAAATTTTAGCCAAATTCATCAAACAGCAAAGGGAAAGAGTTCAAATCAATAAAGTGAGAAATCAAAAAGAAGTTACAGCACAATACAGAAATACAAAGGATCATAAGGGACTACTAGAAGCAACTGTATGCCATTAAAAAACAACCTGAAAGAAATGGACAACTTCTTAGAAAAGTATAGTCTCCCAAAACTGAATCGGGAAGAAACAGAAAATATAATCAAACCAATCACAAGTACTAAGATTGAAACTATGATTTAAAATGTTCCAACAAACAAATGACCAGAACCCAATAGCTTTATAGGCAAATTCTGTCAAAATTTAGAGAAGAATTGACACCTATTTTTCTGAAACTCTTTCAAAAAAATTGCAGGGGAAGGAACATTCTGAAGCTCATTATATGAGACCACCATCACCCTGATACCAAAAAACAAAGATATCACCAAAAAAGAATATTACAGGTCAATATCACTGATGAACATAGATGCAAAAATCTTCAACAAAATACTAGCAAACTGAATCCAACAAGGCATAAAAAGGATCATATACCATAATCAAGTGGGATTTATTTCAGAGATGCAAGGATTGTCCAATATACACAAATCATTGATGTGATACACCACATTAACAATTGGTAAAGAATCTTTAAGTTGGTAAAGAATTTGAACCAGGAGACCCAGGTTCAATTCCTGGGTCAGGAAGATACCCTGGAAAAGGAAATGGCAACCCACTCCAGTATTCTTGCCTGGAGAATCCCATGGACAGAAAAGCCTGACAAGCTACAGTCATGGCGTCCCAGGAGTCAGACATGACTTAATGACTAAACCACCACCACCATCACATTAACAAACTAAAGAGTAAAACCATATGATCATCTTAACTGATGCAGAAAAATCTTTTGACAAAATTCAACACCCATTTATGATAAAAACTGTAGACTGTGGGAATAGAGGGATGCTACCTCAGCATAATAAAGACCATATTTGACAAATCCAGGGCTTCCCTGATAGTTCAGTTGACAAAGAATCCACCTGTGATGGGAGACCCCCCAGATCCTGGCTTGGAAAGATCTGCTGGAGAAGGGATAGACTATCCACTCCAATATTCTTGGGCTTCCCTTGTGGTTCAGCTCATAAAGAATTCACCTGCAATGCAGGAGACCTGGCTTAGATCCCTAGGTTTGGAAGATCCCCTGGAGAAGGGAAAGGCTACCCACTCCAGTATTCTGGCCTAGAGAGTTCTATGGAGTATACCCACTGGGTCGCAAAGATTTTCACTAGACTGCATGACTTTCACTTTCATGACAAACCCATAGCAAACATTACTCTCAATGATTAAAACTGGAAGCACTTCTTCTAAGACCAGGGACAAGACAAGGATGTTTCCTCTCACCATTTTTATTCAACATAGTTTTGGAGAGACAGTTTCTGGTTCTTCCAATCCTTCGTTGACACCACTCTTAAACAGTGTATTTTAATGCAATTGAAACTTCAATATTTTTATGATAATACCTTTTAGGGTAAATGTTTAAATGGGTACTACTTCTACAAAACAATTTTTGAAAGTAATTTGGATATAAATATAAGAATTGTCATAATTGTTTGAAACCTAAATATGTTGTAAAGGTCTGTTTTAACTAAAACTAGGAAAAAGTTAAAAAGTATATAGCTGGAATATTATAAAATATACTTGTAAATCTTTTACTATATTATTAAAGTTTTAACTATTTAAGAATAATTATTGATTAGTGGCCATATATGATAAGCCCATACCAAACATTATTCTCAAAGGTGAAAAACTGAAAACATTCTCCCTAAGATGAGCAACAAGACAAGGGTGTCCACTCTCATCACTATTATTCAACATAGTTTTGGAAGTTATAGCTACAACAATCAGAGAACGAAAAGAAGCAAAAAGATTCCAGAATGGAAAAGATGAAATAAAGCTCTCACTGTTTGCAGATGACATGATAATACACATAGAAAACCTTAAAGATGTCTCTGCTTTTGAATATGCTATCTAGGTTGTTCATAACTTTTCTTCCAAGGAGTAAGTGTCTTTAATTTCATGGCTGCAGTCACCATCTGCAGTGATTTTGGAGCCCCCCAAAATAAAGTCTGACACTGTTTCCACTGTTCCTCCATCTATTTCCCATGGAGTGATGGGACCAGATGCCATGATCTTCATTTTCTGAATTTTGAGCTTTAAGTCAACTTTTTCATTCTCCTCTTTTCCTTTCATCAAGAGGCTTTTTAGCTCCTCTTCACTTTCTGCCATAAGGGTGGTGTCATCTGCATATCTGAGGTTATTGGTATTTCTCCGAGCAATCTTGAAAGCAGAGACATTACTTTGCCGACTAAGGTCCATGTAGTCAAGGCTACAGTAGTCATGTATGGATGTGAGAGTTGAACTGTGAAGAAGGCTGAGCGCTGAAGAACTGATGCTTTTAAACTGTGGTGTTGGAGAAGATTCTTGAGTCCCTTGGACTGCAAAGAGATCCAACCAGTCCATTCTGAAGGAGATCAACCCTGGGATTTTTTTAGAAAGAATGATGCTAAAGCTGAAACTCCAAGACTTTGGCTACCTCATGCGAAGAGTTGACTAATTGGAAAAGACTCTGATGCTGGGAGGGATTGGGGGCAGGAGGAGAAGGGGACCACAGAGGATGAGATGGGTGAATGGCATCACTGACTTGATGGATGCGAGTCTGAGTGAATTCTGGGAGTTGGTGATGGACAGGGAGGCCTGGCATGCTGCGATTCATGGGGTCACAGACAGTTGGACACGACTGAGTGACTGAACTGAATTGAACTGAACTATCAGAAAATTACTAAAACCAGTCAGTGAATATTTCAGTCTCAGGATACAAAATCAATACACAGAAAACACTCACATCCCTATATATCAGCAATGAGAAATCAGAAAAACAAATTAAGGAATCAACCTCATTCACCATTACAACAAAAAGAATTAAATATCTAGGAATAGACCTACCTAACCTTGGACTGCAAGGACATCCAACCAGTCCATTCTAAAGGAGATCAGTCCTGAGTGTTCATTGGAAGGACTGATGCTAAAGCTAAACTCCCATACTTTGGCCACCTCATGCAAAGAGTTGACTCATTGGAAGAAACTCTGATGCTGGGAGGGATTGGGGGCAGGAGGAGAAGAAGGGGACGACAGAGGATGAGATGGCTCGATGGCATCACCAACTGGATGGACATGAATTTGGGTGAACTCTGGGAGTTGGTGATGGACAAGGAGGCTTGACATGCTGCAGTTCATGGGGTTGCAAAGAGCTGGACATGACTGAGTGACTGAATTGAACTAAAGGAGACAAAAGAACTACACACAGAAAATTATAAGACATTGATGAAAGAAATCAAAGATGATATAAACAGATGAAGAGATTGTCCATACTCCTGGATAGGAAGAATCAATATTGTGAAAATGACTATACAATCAAATGCAATCTATAGAATCAATGCAATATTTATCAAATTATCACTGGCATTTTTCACAGAATTAGAAATGAAAAATTCACAATTTATATGGAAACACAAAAGACCCCAAATACCCAAAGCAGTCTTGAGAAAGAAGAATGGAACTGGAGGAACCAAACTTCCTGATTTCAGATTATACTACAAAGTTACAATCATTAAGACAGTATGGTACTAACACAAAAGCAGAAATATAGGCCAATAGAACAAGATAGAAAGCCAGAAATAAACTGATGCACCTATCAGTAACTTATTTTTTACAAAGGAGGCAAGAATATACAATGGGGCAAAGACAGTCTTTTCAATAGGCATTGCTGGGAAAATTGGACAGCTACATGTAAAAGATTAAATTTAGAATAATTCCTAACAAGATAAATAAAGATAATCTCAAAATAGCCATCATGGTCAACAAAAGAGTCTGAAATGCAGTACTTGGATGCAGTCTCAAAAACGACAGAATGATCTCTGCTCGTTTCCAAGGCAAACCATTTAATATCACAGTTATCCAAGTCTATGCCCCAACCAGTAACGCTGAAGAAGCTGAAGTTGAACAGTTCTATGAAGACCTACAAGATCTTTTAGAACTAACACCCAAAAAAGATGTCCTTTTCATTTCAGGGAACTGGAATGCAAAAGTAGGAAGTCAAGAAACACCTGGAGTAACAGGCAAATTTGGCCTTGGAATGCAGAATGAAGCAGGGCAAAGACTAATAGAGTTTTACCAAGAAAATGCAATGGTCATAGCAAACACCTTCTTCCAATAAGACAAGAGAAGACTCTACACATGGACATCACCAGATGGTCAACACCAAAATCAGATTGAAGATATTCTTTGCAGCCAAACATGGAGAAGCTCTATATAATCAACAAAAACAAGACCAGCAGCTGAGCTCACTGTGGCTCAGATCATGAACTCCTTATTGCCAAATTCAGACTTAAATTGAAGAAAGTAGGGAAAACCTCTAGACCATTTAGGTACAACCTAAATCAAATCCCTTATGATTATACAGTGGAAGTGAGAAATAGATTTAAGGGCCTAGAATCTGATAGATAGAGTGCCTGCCTGATGAACTATGGAATGAGGTTCGTAACATTGTACGGGAGACAGGGATCAAGACAATCCCCATGGAAAAGAAATGCAAAAAAGCAAAATGGCTGTCTGGGGAGGCCTTGCAAATAGCTGTGAAAAGAAGAGAGGTGAGAAGCAAAGGAGAAAAGGAAAGATATAAGCATCTGAATGCAGAGTTCCAAAGAACAGCAAGGAGAGATAAGATAGCCTTCTTCAGTGATCAATGCAAAGTATAGAGGAAAACAATAGAACAGGAAAGACTAGAGATCTCATCAAGAAAATTAGAGATATCAAGGGAACATTTCATGCAAAGATGGCTCAACAAAGGACAGAAATGGTCTGGACCTAACAGAAGCAGAAGATATTAAGAAGAGGTGACAAGAATACATGGAAGAACTACAAAAAAGATCTTCACGACCCAGATAATGATGATGATGTGATCACTAATCTAGAGCCAGATATCTTGGACTGTGAAGTCAAGTGGACCTTAGAAAGCATCACTACAAACAAAGCTAGTGGAGGTGATGGAATTCCAGTAGAGCTGTTTCAAATCCTGAAAAATGATGCTGTACTGCATTCAATATGCCAGCAAGTTTGGAAAACTCAGCAATGGCCACAGGACTGGAAAAGGTCAGTTTTCATTCCAGTGCCAAAGAATGCTCAAACTACTGCACAATTGCACTCATCTCACATGCTAGCAGTATAATGCTCAAAATTCTCCAAGCCAGGCTTCAGCAATACATGAACCGTGAACTCCCTGATGTTCAAGCTGGTTTTAGAAAAGGCAGAGGAACCAGAGATCAAATTGCCAACATTTGCTGGATCATGGACAAAGCAAAAGAGTTACAGAAAAACATCTACTTCTGCTTTATTGACTATGCCAAAGCCTTTGACTGTGTGGATCACAAAAAAATGTGGAAAATTCTGAAAGAGATGGGAATACCAGACCACCTAACCTGCCTCTTGAGAAACCTATATGCAGGTTAGGAAGCAACAGTTAGAACTGGACATGGAACAACAGACTAGTTCCAAATAAGAAAAGGAGTGTGTCACGGCTGTACATTGTCACCCTGCTTATTTAACTTCTATGCAGAGTACATCATGAGAAACGCTGGACTGGAAGAAACACAAGCTGGAATCAAGATTGTCGGCAGAAATATTAATAACCTCAGATATGCAGATGATACCACCTTTATGGCAGAAAGTGAAGAGGAGGTAAAAAGCCTCTTGGTGAAAGTGAAAGAGAAGAGTAAAAATGTTGGCTTAAATTTCAACATTTAGAAAACGAAGATCATGGCATCCAGTCCCATCACTTCGTGGGAAATAGATGGGCAAACAGTGAAAACAGTGTCAGACTTTATTTTTTGGGGCTCCAAAATCACTGTAGATGGTGATTTCATCCTTGAAATTAGAAGATGTTTACTCCTTGAAAGAAAAGTTATGACCTACCTAGATAATATATTGAAAAGCAGAGACATTAGTTTGCCGACTAAGGTTCATGTAGTCAAGGCTATGGTTTTTCCTGTGGTCATGTATGAATGTGAGAGTTGGACTGTGAAGAAGGCAGAGCACTGAAGAATTGATGCTTTTGAACTGTGGTGTTGGAGAAGACTCTTGAGCATCCCTTGGACTGCAAGAAGATCCAACCAGTCCATTCTGAAGGAGATCAGCCCTGTGATATCTTTGGAAGGAATGATGCTAAAGCTGAAACTCCAGTATTTTGGCCACCTCATACAAAGAGTTGACTCATTGGAAAAGACTCTAATGCTGGGAGGGACTGGTATCATGAGAAGAAGGGGGCAACAGAGAATGAGATGGCTGCATGGCATCACGGACTCAATGGATGCAGGTCTAAATGAGCGACTGAACTGAAATGAACCGATATTAAAGAGCTAAATGTAAGACCAAATACTATAAAACTCTAAGAGAAAAACATAGGCAGAGAACTCGCTGACATAAATCAAGGCAAGATCCTCTATGATCACCCCTAGATTAATGGAAATAAAAACAAAAGTAGATAAGTGAGACCTGGTTAAACTTAAAAGCTTTTGCACAGCAAAGAAGCTATAAACAAGGTGAAAAGACTGCCCTCAGAATGGGAGAAAATAATAGCAGATGATACAACTGGCAGATTATTAGCTTCCAAAATATACAAGCAGCTCATATAACTCATTACCAAAAAACAAACAACTCAATAAAAAGGTGCGAAAAAGACCTAAACTGACATTTTTCCAAAGAAGACATATAGATGGCTAACAAACACATGAAAAGATGCTCAACATTACTCATTATTAGAGAAATGCAAATCGAAACTACAATGAGATATCACCTCACATCGGTCAGAATGGCCATCATCAAAATATGTACAAATAATAAATGCTGGAGAAAGTGTGAAAGAAAGGGAAACCTTTTGCACTGTTAGTGGGAATGTAAAGTGTTTTAGTCGCTAAATTGTATTCAACTCTTCCAATCCCATGGACTCTGCCTGCCAGGCTCCTCTGTCCATGGGATTCTCCAGGCAAGAATACTGGAGTGGGTTGCCATTTCCTTCTCCAGGGGAAATGTTGGCTTAAATTTCAACATTTAGAAAACGAAGATCATGGCATCCAGTCCCATCACTTCGTGGGAAATAGATGGGCAAACAGTGAAAACAGTGTCAGACTTTATTTTTTGGGGCTCCAAAATCACTGTAGATGGTGATTTCATCCTTGAAATTAGAAGATGTTTACTCCTTGAAAGAAAAGTTATGACCTACCTAGATAATATATTGAAAAGCAGAGACATTAGTTTGCCGACTAAGGTTCATGTAGTCAAGGCTATGGTTTTTCCTGTGGTCATGTATGAATGTGAGAGTTGGACTGTGAAGAAGGCAGAGCACTGAAGAATTGATGCTTTTGAACTGTGGTGTTGGAGAAGACTCTTGAGCATCCCTTGGACTGCAAGAAGATCCAACCAGTCCATTCTGAAGGAGATCAGCCCTGTGATATCTTTGGAAGGAATGATGCTAAAGCTGAAACTCCAGTATTTTGGCCACCTCATACAAAGAGTTGACTCATTGGAAAAGACTCTAATGCTGGGAGGGACTGGTATCATGAGAAGAAGGGGGCAACAGAGAATGAGATGGCTGCATGGCATCACGGACTCAATGGATGCAGGTCTAAATGAGCGACTGAACTGAAATGAACCGATATTAAAGAGCTAAATGTAAGACCAAATACTATAAAACTCTAAGAGAAAAACATAGGCAGAGAACTCGCTGACATAAATCAAGGCAAGATCCTCTATGATCACCCCTAGATTAATGGAAATAAAAACAAAAGTAGATAAGTGAGACCTGGTTAAACTTAAAAGCTTTTGCACAGCAAAGAAGCTATAAACAAGGTGAAAAGACTGCCCTCAGAATGGGAGAAAATAATAGCAGATGATACAACTGGCAGATTATTAGCTTCCAAAATATACAAGCAGCTCATATAACTCATTACCAAAAAACAAACAACTCAATAAAAAGGTGCGAAAAAGACCTAAACTGACATTTTTCCAAAGAAGACATATAGATGGCTAACAAACACATGAAAAGATGCTCAACATTACTCATTATTAGAGAAATGCAAATCGAAACTACAATGAGATATCACCTCACATCGGTCAGAATGGCCATCATCAAAATATGTACAAATAATAAATGCTGGAGAAAGTGTGAAAGAAAGGGAAACCTTTTGCACTGTTAGTGGGAATGTAAAGTGTTTTAGTCGCTAAATTGTATTCAACTCTTCCAATCCCATGGACTCTGCCTGCCAGGCTCCTCTGTCCATGGGATTCTCCAGGCAAGAATACTGGAGTGGGTTGCCATTTCCTTCTCCAGGGGATCTTCCTGACCTAGGAGATGAACCCGAGTCTCCTGCATTGGAGGCAGATGATTTACCAACTGAGCTATGAGGAAAGCCCAGCTGTGACCCAGCAATCTCACTCTTAGGCATATACCCTGAGGAAACCAAAACTAAAAAAGACACATGTATCCAAATATTCATTGTAGCACTATTTACAATAGCTAGAACATGGAAGCAACCTAGATGACTGTTAATAGATGAATGGATAAATAAATTGTGCTACATGTACACAATGGGATATTACTCAGCCATAAAAAGGAACTCATTTGAGTCAGTTCTAATGAGGTGGATGAAACTAGAGCCTATTATACAGAGTGAAGTTAAGTCAGAGAGAGAAAGATAAATATTGTATACTAATGTATATATATGGAATCTAGAAGGATGGTATCAAAGAATTTATTTGCAGGGCAGCAATGGAGAAACAGACATAGAGGACAGACTTATGGACATGGGGAGAGGAGATGAGACGATGAGATATATGGAGAAAGTAACATGGAAACTTACATTACCATATGTAAAATAGATGAAGTGAAGAAGTGAACTGAAAGTTGCTCAGCTGTGTCTGACTCTTTGCGACCCCATGGGTATAGTCCATGGATTTCTCCGGGCCAGAACACTGGAGTGGGTGGCTGATCCCTTCTCCAGCGAATCTTCCCAACTCAGAGATCATACCCAGTTCTCCTGCATTGCAGGGGTATTCTTTACCAGCTGAGCCAAAGGGAAGATCAAGAATACTGGAGTGGGTAGCCTATCCCTTCTCCAGAGGATATTCCTGACCCAGAAATCCAACCGGGGTCTCCTGTCTTGCAGGCAGATTCTTTACCAGGTAAGCTATCAGGGAAGGCTATAAAATAAATAGCTGGTGGAAATTTCCTGTATGTCTCAGTGAACTCAAGCGGGGGCTCTATACCAACCAGAGAAGTAGGATGAGGAGGGAGATGGGAGGGAGTTTCAAGAGGGAAGAAACATATGTAAACTATGGCTGATTCATGTTGAGGTTTGACAGAAAACAGCAAAACTCTATAAAGCAATTATCCTTCAATTAAAAACTGTGAGACAGAAAAAAGAGACAGATGTATAGAACAGTCTTTTGGACTCTGTGGGAGAGGGAGAGGGTGGGATGATTTGGAAGAATGGCATTGAAACATGTATGCTATCATATAAGAAATGAATCACCAGTCTAGGTTCGACACAGGATACAGAATGCTTGGGGCTGGTGCACTGGGATGATCCAGAGAGATGGTATGGGGAGGGAGGTGGGAGGAGGGTTCAGGATTGGGAACATGTGTATACCCATGGCAGATTCATGTTGATGTATGGCAAAACCAATACAATACTGTAAAGTAAAAAAATAAAATAAAATAAAATCGGGAAAAAAGTGAATAAATTTAAAAAAGAATCATTATTTAGGATTGCTATTTAGGATCATTTTTAAGATTCATTTTCTAGGATTATCAGAAGAGTCTTTATTTAGGATTATTTTTAGAATCTAAGCTCTTAGTTTCAGGTTCAGCAAGGACTCACGTTCAAAAAAATTAATCATAAGGAAGTATAGTCCCAAGACATTCTGTAAATCGAGCCTACTATATCTTTTCCTTTATTCTCTGTCATGTTATTTGTAACTTGTTTATATGCTTCAAATTTAAAGAAAATATAAGAACAGCGAAAAAAAAGTTAGATTACATGGATACCTTAAAACCTATGCACAAAGCTGACTGATCATTTAACAACAGCAAATGATTAAGTTTTACCTCATTTTTTAAGGAAAATACTACAATAGATTTTCATGTGAATAATGCCAGTTTTAAAGTAAGGTAGCAATCAAATATCCCCTTTTATCATTTATACTTCTTCTTTAGAGTTCACTTAAATGGACATTACCAATATCGATAGCCTTTTCTATGTCTTAAAAGTATACTTTTATAGAGGTTTTAAAATAACTGTCCCTGAAAAAAATATTATCTGACCTTCTGTGGAATCTGGGCAAGGGCTGATGCGATCATATTAGACTTTTCTTCTGAGAGGTTTTTGATCATTGACCCCAGAGTAAACACCACGACTCCATCTTTTCCAGAGCTTTGAACAAACTCTTCGAATTCCTATAAAGAAAGCAGCGTTTGTAATATAAAAGCTTACAGTTATAATAGATGTCACGCTTTTTTCTCAATGTGTCTAAATAATTAGAACAATTCTGTACTTTCATGTGTTAATGATTTCACTGTATAATAGATGACCTGAAATCATTTGTTATTAAACAAATTAAAAATAATTTTTACTAAAGGCTCATTTAGTAAAGCATATTTCAGGTATGTGTGTTTCTGTGTATGCATGTTTGTGTTTACAAATTATTGACCACCTGTTATCTTCTGCCATTTGCTGAACTCTTTACATGTATCATTTAGCTTACATATATGGTAATTTTACGAGATATGTAACATTTACATATCTCAGTAAGGTTAAGTAATTTGTCCAAGCCTACACAGCACTAGGTGGCAGAGCAAATTTTTACCTTTAATCTAAATAGCTCTGGTGCTGCACATTATATTTAGTCTTAGAAGCTAATAAGGTTATCTTTCATTTTTCTGCTGAATCATGGTCAGCACAATGACATGATTTTTGGTATATTTACTTTTCCTGTTTTCTAACTTTCAATTTTCTTTTATTTATTTATTTATTTATTATAAATGTTTTTTATATAAGCTTCCAAAAACACAATCAGGAATGAGGTAGCCAAGTAACTCCTGACCAGACAAGTAATGCAGAAATACTTATAAAACATACTCTGAGGATTATAGGACTATAGTAGAAATATATAATTTTAAGTTAAAAATAAAAACAGTATATTCAATCAAACTGAAATAAAAAGAAATCTTTTCACCCTGTATTTAAATACTAGCAAAACTAAGTTAACTAAATAAGACAAGAAAAAAATACGTGAGACTTAAAATGGAAAGCCAGGTAAGAGATTTATTTTCAGGGATTTTTCACATGGTTACAGAGGCTAGCAAATTTAATATGCACAACAGCCCATTAAGCTGGAGACTCAGAGACAAGCCACTACTGTAATTCAAGTCTGAAGGTTACCCACTGGCAGAATTCAGTCTTTTGTTCTATCCACATCTTCAACTAATAGGATGAGGCTTATCCACACAACAAAGAGTAATTTGTTTACTCAGAGTTCACATATTTAAAAGTTAATGTCATCTGAAACTAGCCTCTCAGTAACTTCCAGAAAAACGTTTGTCTAAACAGCTGAGTACCTAGCCAGGGAAGTTAATACATAAAATTACCCATTACACTATATTTATAGATGATTTGACTTAAAATATAATCTTATCTTTATTTTCAACTATAGCATGGTATTTTTGAGATACTAGAAAATATTTTAAGATTTATATAAAATAGATTTTCATGAATAGTGAATGGACTTTGAACAAGAAAAGAAAATATTGAGGACTACTTCAATCAGATAATAATACATAATCCAAAATAATGGTATTCACCTACTGACTGTAGTGTATAGTCTAAGAAAATGATGACCATTAAATGTTATTCTGTATTCTCAGTTTGTAAATCAAATCTTAATAATAATTAACTAGAAATTATTTAAGAGATAAACACTCCTATAGGACAATAATAAGCACATTTAATTACCTTAGGTAGGGGCTTTGCAGGCTTGCAGTGCAGTCCTCCAACAAATTCAGTATTAGGTAAGTAAGGTTGAGGAAATTCAAAATCCCAGTAACTTCGAAATAACCACATGTCAGCTTTCCCCATAATCTCACATAGTGTGATTGGTTTTCCTGAATAAAAATGAAGGATAATGAAGGGAAAACAATCTGATATGATAAGTGGAAGATACTTCTCCACCTAATTTTCTAAGTAAATTCTTGAAGACCAATACTGAGCCTTTGCAACCCAGCATATGTATCAATTGGCCTTTTACCTCGAAGAGAACACAATAGTCAGAATATGAATAAATAAACACAGAGATAAGTATGGAGCAAAACCAAAAGCCTGTTGCTTCTCTCTGGCAATGGAGTCTTTCATCTTGAGCTAACCCTGAACCCACTCATGTGCTTGTAGTAAGTACAAGAAACTTAGGCAATGATCCTCAGCCTTCTGTGGTAGAGTCACACCTTCTGAAATTCCAATTTATCTCATCCTCATTGCCCCAAAAACGTCTCTATCTTGAAAATCAACTTGTGTTTTACTCTTCTTTTTTCTACTGTTTTCAAGTGTGCTGTCACAATAAATTACATCCTGAATACTTTTAGTACAATTCTTAAAGTGGTTGTTTCATTTGCTATAGTAAAGGAAAGTTCTTATTTTACAAGATTTCATCCTCTTTGGTAAAGATATTGTATTGCACAATAATCTGGTGGTGAAATATTTGCTATTTTGACATATTTAGTTAACAAACAGTGCAAAAGGGTTCCTTTGAACTAAATTGGAAGACAAGTGAATATTTACAGAATAAGAACTCAAATTAGTGATCCTGAATTGAATCATCTTCCTTAGTTTCAAGCAGAGTTTCATCTCTGAATTCTATATATCTACTGCGGTATACCAAACCTTACCTAGAATGTTGGTGTCCTTTTGAAATATGTGCTTTGTGTCACCAATAGGAGGAAACCATAGCTATCTGGTTTCTCACTACAAGACTTTTTAAATATTCTCCTTGATGTTCTAAGCATGCTAAGGATTTTACTAGAAAAAATATAAGGGATTTTGAACTTCTAGGAAGATCTATCTGCCTAAGAGATCAAGGCAAATCTCAGTAAACGAGGGGCTTGACTCTGGTGATTACAATATCCAGTTTCATACTCAACACATATCTTTATGAAAATGTGTGCACATGTTAGGCTGTTGTTTTTTAATTTTCTCTAACTTTTGAGTTAGAGAAATTGAAATTAATTAACTGGAATATTTCTGTCTGATAGAAACTATCATTCCCAAATTATAATTTTATTGCCCTATGGGATTTTGGGGGGACCTTTTTTGTGTCTAATGTAGAGGTTTATAGTTTCTCAATGTTTTGAAATTAATGCTCTTTCTGATTTAGTTATCAATTATTTGAACATATATATGACATGTTTTATTGAAAAATTTTATAAATTATGAGTTATACTTTTAAAATTTGAAAGACA
>SJYC01073103.1:0-15185 GCA_006408675.1 Madoqua kirkii
TGCATTGTATAATGATGATTTTAAATTCTGAATAGCCAAATTGCATCTATATCTTGTAGCTTTTTAATATATATAAGTAAGAAATATGACTTTCTTCTATTTACCAAATTTTAATTCTTCTTCTCAGATTACTGATATATTCCACCAAAGAATATTCTAAGTTGATATGAACTATGGAAGAATCACGGACAGAGTAGTACCCTATCACTAGAAAAATGTCCCCAAACCGAGTGTCAGACTGCTGGGACCAGAAATAAACCAGTTCAATTCAGTTGTAGATCAATCAACGATAAGTCCATGACGCGGAAAATGTCAGCCTGATGAGATTTTAAATTATCTTTGCTCAGTGTTGCCTCTTGTAGCTTGAATTCTGAACATGAATTTGTGATGGTTTCTGCCCATATTTTATAGGGCCAAGTCTAGAGATATAAGCACCTGTTTCTGTCACAAAATGCGGAGAAGTTTCAGTACAACATGTCGACACCAATTAGGTAATATGCTTTTCTTTAACATATTATATATTGCCAGGTGGCATAGTTCATTAGAAGCAGTCATGTTGCTTCTGCATTGTTAAATAATTTCTCAGAAGAAATATTTATATAGATACTCAAAAAAAGGAAAAAGGAGATAGCTATATAAAATAAGAGATCACAATTATAATTTTTATTAAGTTTTGGGGAATAATCACAACTTTTAGTAATGCTAGGATATTAGAGATACATCTATTAAAATTAGTAACAAGGAAAATATTTTTTTAAGTTCATATGAAAATGAAAAAGTTCCAAATAGAAAAATCAATCTTGAGAAAGAACAACAAAGCTGGAGGCATCACACACTGATTTTAAGGGTTATTATAAAGCTATAGTAATCAAAATAATACAGCTAGAAAGTCACTTAGTCCATTGGAGCAGAATTAAAAGCCCCCAAATAAACTCATGCATATATATTTAACTAATATTTCACAATGGAGCCAAAAATATTCAATGAAGGAAGATAATCTTTTAAATAATTCTTGCTGGAAAAAAAAAGGACATTTACATACAAAGGAATAAAAATAGACCCTGATCTTATTCCACTACAAAATTATATTAAAATGGATTAAAGACTTAAATATAAGACCTAAAACCATAAAATTCCTCAAGGAAAATAAATGGGAAATAATTCTTGACACTCATCATGGCAGTGAATTTAAAATGTAACACCTTTATAAGTAATAAAATTTAAATTAAAAATTAAAAATGAACAAGTAGAACTACTTCTAATTATAAAGTTCTGCATACTGCACAGAAAAAGAAATGATCAACAAAATAAGAAGGCAGCCTATGAAAATAGAGAAAATATTTGCAAACCATATGCATGTGTAGGTGCTGCAACCTAAAATATGAAAGGAACTCACACAATTCAATAGCACATAAACAAATAATTAAATTATAAAAAGTTAGCTGAGGAACTGAATGAACATTCAGTTAGTCAATAAGAATCTGAAATGGTGCTCCACATTACTAGTGACCAAGAAAATTCAAAGCAAAACTACAAAGAGTTAACATCTCATACCTGTTATGAGGGCTATCATCAAAATGATAAGAGACAAATGCTGGTGAGGAGGTAGTGAAAAGAGAGAAACAAGTTTACAGATAGTGCAAATGTAAATTGGCACAGCCAATAAGGAAAATGTTATGGAAGTTCCTCAAAATTTAAGAATAACTTGATTTTATTTGATTTTACCATATGACCCAGAAATTCCACTTATGGGTATGAAAATAGAAAAAACAGATTATTGCACTATTAAGCACATTGCTGCAGTATTCACAATAGCCAAAATCATGGAAACAATCTAAGTGTTTATAAATACATGAATGGATAAAGAAAATATAATTACAGATAGAGTGGAAATTAAGTCATGAGAAACAAAGAAAACTTGCCATTTGCCTCAACATGAATGGATCTTGAGGATATTATGTTAAGTGAAGTAAGACAGGGAAATATATCACTTATATGTGGAATCTAAGAGAAAACAAAACTAAAACAAACTACAGACACTGAAAAAATTGGTGGTTGCCAGATGCTAAGGTTGTAGCATGGTCACAACAGGTAATTGAAGGTGGTCAAATGGTACAAAGTTCCAGTTCTAAAGTATGTAACCCAGTAATTTACAGCATGATGACTATAGTTACTAACACTGTATTGTCCTAAGAAAGTAGATCTTACGAGTTCTCAGATAAAAACCAGTTTGTAACTATGTGTAGTGATGGATATTATCCAGATTAAAGACTTAAATATAAGACCTAAAACCATAAAATTCCTCAAGGAAAATAAATGGGAAATAATTCTTGACACTCATCATGGCAGTGAATTTAAAATGTAACACCTTTATAAGTAATAAAATTTAAATTAAAAATTAAAAATGAACAAGTAGAACTACTTCTAATTATAAAGTTCTGCATACTGCACAGAAAAAGAAATGATCAACAAAATAAGAAGGCAGCCTATGAAAATAGAGAAAATATTTGCAAACCATATGCATGTGTAGGTGCTGCAACCTAAAATATGAAAGGAACTCACACAATTCAATAGCACATAAACAAATAATTAAATTATAAAAAGTTAGCTGAGGAACTGAATGAACATTCAGTTAGTCAATAAGAATCTGAAATGGTGCTCCACATTACTAGTGACCAAGAAAATTCAAAGCAAAACTACAAAGAGTTAACATCTCATACCTGTTATGAGGGCTATCATCAAAATGATAAGAGACAAATGCTGGTGAGGAGGTAGTGAAAAGAGAGAAACAAGTTTACAGATAGTGCAAATGTAAATTGGCACAGCCAATAAGGAAAATGTTATGGAAGTTCCTCAAAATTTAAGAATAACTTGATTTTATTTGATTTTACCATATGACCCAGAAATTCCACTTATGGGTATGAAAATAGAAAAAACAGATTATTGCACTATTAAGCACATTGCTGCAGTATTCACAATAGCCAAAATCATGGAAACAATCTAAGTGTTTATAAATACATGAATGGATAAAGAAAATATAATTACAGATAGAGTGGAAATTAAGTCATGAGAAACAAAGAAAACTTGCCATTTGCCTCAACATGAATGGATCTTGAGGATATTATGTTAAGTGAAGTAAGACAGGGAAATATATCACTTATATGTGGAATCTAAGAGAAAACAAAACTAAAACAAACTACAGACACTGAAAAAATTGGTGGTTGCCAGATGCTAAGGTTGTAGCATGGTCACAACAGGTAATTGAAGGTGGTCAAATGGTACAAAGTTCCAGTTCTAAAGTATGTAACCCAGTAATTTACAGCATGATGACTATAGTTACTAACACTGTATTGTCCTAAGAAATAGATCTTACGAGTTCTCAGATAAAAACCAGTTTGTAACTATGTGTAGTGATGGATATTATCCACAGTGATTGTTTCACAATATGTAGAAATATCTTATCATTATGCTGTATACATGTGATGAAACAAAATTATTTTAAGGCAGGGTAAGAAATATTTTGCATAAACATTTCTCTGCCACTTGAGTCAGTGCCCAGCACTCCCTGTTTTAGTGTGCAATGCGCTTCTGCATTATGTGTTAACTAGATCCCCACACAAGACACCGGGAAGTTTACTCTACAAAAAAGCAGTTTCCTCCTGGCCCCAGCAAGGTAGCTCCTTAGGAGTTAACATTCTTTTCTTAATTCCTTAAGGGGTCACAATGACCCACTACTCACTTTTTAGGACTACATAAACTGGCAATATATTGCTTTAATGGATGACTCTTTCATGTATAACCCTTTCCCTCAAAAATTTACATAACAGTGCTTTGACTTCTAATGTGCAGAACATTTCTCAGATCTTCCTAACAGACTTTCTCCAGGGTTACAATCCTCAGATTGGCTCAAATAAAATTTTCCATTTCTTTCTTCAGTTGACTGTTGATTAATTTTTTTGTCACCAACTGAAACTAATACAATGTTACATGTTAGTGACACCTAAAAAAACTAAGTAAATGATGTAAAAAAAGGTACTGTTTTCTCAAAAGTAATTTACCTCTTATGCAAAATTTATTTAACATAATCACATAAAAATAATAAATTTTTCAAAAGAAATAAAAGAAGGTGTAAACAGACATTTGTGAGCTCTTCCACAAAAGTATCTTTAGTTACTGAAAGCTGGAGGATCTCCACATTATCTGGAACGTCAGTATGATCAAATCAGAGTAGAGAAAAACTTTGTGCTCAGGGTCAAAAGTCACTACTTCACTTCCAATGCAATTTTAAATAAAACAACAGAAAAAAAACACAGAGGTGATTTACAAAATCTGGAAACATGGCCCTTTAGAAAAAAATCTTTTTTTTTTTTACACTTTAGAAGACAAGAGCAGATGAAACCAAATCACATTATTGATTTTCTAGTTTCATGTTGAACACATTGCAAACCTGGCCACCAATTAACCATTCCTTCACAGGACATAAATATAAAGCTTTAGGAAGAGCAAGTTAATCAGAAAGAAAACAGACTGCGAAAGATGAGAAGCAAAATTCAAAGTAGTCTAAGTTTATGGAAATTAAGCACACTGTCAGATTTGAGTTTTCCAGACACTCCAAGAAATCATACATAAATATACAGAATTTTCCTTCTCGGATATATCATTGGGGTTCCTCTGGTAGCTCAGATGCTAAAGAATCAGTCTGCAGTGTAGGAAACCTGGGTTCAATCTCTGGGCTAGAAAGATTTCCTGGAAGAGGGAATGTTATCTGTATTCAATCATATAACACAAAATCAAAAAAAAGAGTGTTATTATTTCTTAAATTAAAAACCCTGTAGCCACAGGTACTTGGATCTTCTTCATTTAAAATACTTTTTGTAAGTTTTCATACAGCCAGATAAATATTTACATTTTTATAGGTGATAGGAATACTTATTATATACATATTTCTCTTACCTAAAACCTTGCTGTAATACTCATCCCATTCTGGAAACACATAATATGAATATATCATGTCATTCATTGTGTATAGTAACCAGTTCTCCAGCCTCTGTATAAAAGTCATCTTGTCTGTCAGTCTTGATGTGACACCAGGAACATATGAAGAAGGCATAGGAAGCCCAGCACACAGTCTTTCAAAGACATTGCCATAGAAAAATCGAAAAGTGTATACAAATGGAATATTCAGGAGTTCAGCCACGAGTTCCCCACAAAAACTTAAAGGATCAGCAATACAGACATCGAACTTGGCTGCCTGTAGCCTGCCGAGTAACTCCTTGTTAGTGACAGCACTGTCACACACTCTTCTGTTTGTTAATAAAAATTTTCTGCCTATGTTTGCAAGTTTTATTTGCATTTCCCACCATGAGAGTTTTGACAGTTCAAACGTAGCTTCATAGAGAATGGTATTGAGCTCTTCCATGAAAGTTTCTTTAGTTACAGAAAGCTGGAGGATCTCCACGTTATAGGGAACCTTAGTATCACCAATCAGAAGACTTTGTGAAGGTACCAGGACAGTTATCTCATGCCCACGAAGGTGAAGCTCTTCTAAAATAACTTGTAAATTAATCCAGTGACTAAAATCCACAGGCCATACAAGAACTTTGCCCGTCCTCCCAGAGTCAAAGAGACATAGATGCAAGATGAAAAGGATGCAAAAGCCTTTCACAGTCTTCATGGTTAACTCTTGCTCAAATTAAATCTGGGCTTAAACCAAATGCATGAAACACAATCCAAAGATCTCTCCTTAACAATCCCAATCAATTTATAGTGGCTGGGCTGAACTTTGAAGTGTGTACTTTGTATTATGGATTAAAATGAAAAACAACTACTTTGATGGGGAAAAAAAAAACTTAATACACTGAGTTAGGAAATATATACTCAGGCTTAAACACAAATCCATAATAATTTCTAAGTAATGATAGAAAATCCAGCATTAGGTGATTGCATATTCTATTAAGGCTAAAGTTTTTGAACTTTTTTGTTTGTTTTATTTGAATGCTCATTTGAACAGAAAGGCCTCTGTAGCGTTTCTTTTACTGATAACTCTGCTAGATATTGTAGGTATGGAAGAGATCATCACTTAATGCCAGAAATATGAATCTTTAAGAGATGTTAAGGCAGGGAGATTTATTTTTAATTTTATATTGGATTATAGTTGATTAGCAATGTGTTAATTTTAGCTGTGCAGCAAAGTGATTCAGATATATATATATATATATATATATATATTCTTTTTAAAATTCTTTTTGCCTTTACTTGCTACAGAATATTAAACAGAATTTCCTGTGCTGTATAGTAAGTCCTTGTTGGTTCATCTATTTTAAATACAGTAGCCTATATCTGCTAATCCCAACTCCCAATTTGTTGCTCCTCCCACCTTACCTCTTTTCTAACCATGTTTGTTTTATTGTGTGTTAGTCTGGTTTTTGCTTTGTAAATAAGTTCATTTTCTTTTTAGATTGCACATGTAAGCAATGCGATAGTTATCTTTCTCTGTATTCCTTATTCACTTAGTATGATAACCTCCAGGTTTATCTGTGCTGCTGCAATATTTTGGAGATTAATTCCTTGCTTCCTCATGTGAAAATATTTCCTCCCACTCTAAGGGTTTCCTTCCTATTTTGCTTATGTTCTGCTTTGCTGTGCAACAGCTTTTGAGTTTAATTTGATCCCTTTTGTTAGTTTTGTTTTCATTTCCATTACTCTAGGAAATAGATCAAAAAAAGATATCATTGTAATTTATTCAGAGAATGTTTTGTTGTTCAGTCTTACGTTGGTCTCTAATCCATTTTGAGTTTTTTGTGTTTTTTTTGGTATGATGTCACATAATGTTCTGCTTTCATTCCTTTACATGTATTTTTCCATTTTTCCCAGTGCCACTTATTGAATAACCAGTCTGTTCTCCATTGTAGTCTTGCTCTTTTGTCATAGATTAATTAACAATAGATCTGTTGGTTTATTTCTGGACTTTCTATCCTGTTTGTTGGTCTATGCCTCAGTACCATTTTGTCTTGATTCTGTAGCTTTGTAGTAAAGCCTGAAGTCAAGGAGTCATCTTATTCCTCCACTTCTGTTTTTCTTTCTCAAAATTGCTTTGACCATTCAGGGACTTTTCTGTATGCATAATTTTTTTAAATAGTTCTAGTTTATGAAAAATATGCTTGGTAATTTGATAAGGATTGCATTGAATCTGTAGACTGCCTTGAGTGCTATAGTAATTTTGATAATATTATTCTTCCAATTCTTTCTATCTGATTGTGTCATCTTTGATTTATTTCCTCAGTGTCTTATCCTGTTCAGAGCACAGGCCTTTTGCTTCCTTGGCAGGATTATTCCTAGATATTTTATTCTTTTTGATGAAGTGATCATGGGATTTTTTCTTTAATTTCTTTCTGATCATTCATTGCTGATATATAGAAATGCAACAAATTTCTCTGTGTTAATTCTGTATCTTGTTTATTTAACAAATTCATTCCTAAGATCTAGTAGCTTTGCATAGCATCTTTAGGATTTTCTATATATAGTATCACGTTTTCCATAAACAGTGATAGTTTTTTTTTTCCAAAAATTTTATTGGTGTATAGTTATTTTATATTGGTGTGTTAGTTTCTGTTGTACAATAAAGTGAATCAGCTATGTGTATACATAGGTACCTTCCCTCTTGGACCTCTTTGTGAACCCCCATCCCACCATCTAAGTCACCTCAGAGAACCAAGCTGACCCTCCTACACTATACAACAGGTTCTCACTATTTATTTGTTTTAAACATGTTAGGGTACATAAGTCAAACCCAATATCCCAATTCACCCCCCCTCCCAAGTCCACATGTCTGTTCTCTATGTCTGCATCTCTACCCCTGGCCTGCAAATAGATTAATCTGTGCCAATTTTTTTAAAGATTCCACATGTATGCATTAATATATTTTTTCTGTATTACTTCACTTTGAATGACATACTCCAGGTCAATCCACCCCTCTACAAATGATCTAGTTACATGTCTTTTTGTGGTTGAGTAATATTCCATTATATATATATATATGTACATATAGCACATTTTCTTTATCCATTCATCTGCAGATGGGCATTTAGGTTGCTTCTATGTTCTGGCTATCATATCAGAAAATAATGCTGCAATGACATTTGAGGTGCATATATCTTTTTCACATATGGTTTTCTTAGAATATATTAGAAATGCAGAATTACTGATATTATGGGAGTTTTATTTTTAGTAGTTTAAGGAACATGTGTATTGCTTCCATAGTGTCCATATCAATATACATTCCAACCAACAGTGCAAGAGGACTCCCTTTTCTTCATTCTCTCTCCAGCATTTATTGCTTGCAGGTTTTTTGATGATAGCCATTCTGAATAGTGTGAGGTGATATTGTTTTTCATTTGAGCAGCCATGTCTGACTCCTTGCAACCTCATGAACTGCAGCATGCCAGGCCTCGCTCTCCTTCCCTATCTCCTGGACTTTTCTCAAACACATGTCCACTAAGTCACTGATGTCAATCAGCCATCTCATCCTCCCTACTCCTCCCACCCTCAATCTTTTCCAAAGAGTACACACTTCACATCAAATGGCCAAAGTATTGGAGTTGCAGCTTCATGATCAATCATTCCAATGAATACTCAGGGTCAATTTCCTTTAGGTTTGACTGGTTTTATCACTTTGCTGTCCAAGAGACTCTCAAGAGTGTTCTCCAGCACTAGAGTTAGAAATCTTTCATTCTTCAGTTCTCAGCCTTCTTCATGTTCCACATCTCACATTCATACATGACTACTGGGACAACCATAGCTTTGACTATATGGACCATTATCAGCAAAGTGATGGCTTCACTTTTTAATACACTGTCTAGGTTTGTCATAGGTTTACATTAAAAAAGCAAGCATCATTTAATTTCATGACTGAAGTCACCATCTTCAGTGATTTGGGAGCCCAAGAAAATAAAATCTGCACTGTTTCCACTTTTACCCCATCTGTTTGTAATGAAGTTATGGGATCAGATGCCATGATCCTAGTTTCTTGAATGTTGAGTTTTAAGCCAACATTTTCACTCTCTTCTTGCACCTTCATCAAGAGGTTCTTTATTTTCTCTTTGCTTTCTGTCATTATGAGTTAGAACAAACAGAACTTATATTTTATTAAGCATGGTGAGAAAATGAAAGCATTTATAGCTTGTAAATAAAAATTTCTCAACCATTATGGGAGTTTGTAGAAATAAACTTTCTTTATAAAATATTATACACATGGAATGAATATTTTCTCTATGGAGGCAAGAAATCCTGGTGAATCTGCACCAATATAAAGGGCACTTACATAGCTATTGTAGCTTCCCTCTATGAAGAATCATGGTTTACATCTGAAAATTGCATTAAGTGTGAAAGGTAGATACCTGGATTTCATGGTGTCATTTTGACACTGATATTGTATATGAAGGAAATACATCTAAATGTATGAAGGGCTATTTTTCAGGGAAATGAATGGCAGGAACTGAGAATGATAGACAGGATCTCAGTATATCTGGCAAAGTTTAGAGCAAGAATCTAGAACCATGGTAGACATGGAATGAGATTCAGAGGCAAAGAACCTGGGGAGGAAATAAAATTGAAAAGCAGAAGAAGGTAGGTAGCAATTCATGTACACTGCAGAACTTATGTTTTCTGCTCTACAGTCATCAGATCCTTCCAAAGCCCAACTCTATTACCATTTAGAGTATCACAGTTGATAACTCCCATTACTTTAGGCAATATGGTCGATCTGAGTCTGCAGATGAATTGTTATCTCTGGTAAAATATATAGAACATAGTAGAAGCAAATATTTCCCTTATCATAAAATGCAAGGAAGTTTAACAATCAAAGCATGGCACTTCATGAATAACATGATGTTGTGGTCATACACACACACACACACACACACACACACACACAGATATGAATGTACACACAAGAGCAAATAAACGTGTCTACCTATTAGCATTTGATACTATCATGATCCAGAAAAACTTGAGCAGGATTTCATAATATAATCACATGTGAATTGTTAGGTAAAGATATTTTAAAGCATGTTAGTTTAACTGTGAGAGCCGGAGGTCATGAAATTTCAAATAGTTTTTATTAGCACTTAGTAAAATAAGGCTCAAATTTCTCCAAGCCAGGCTTCAGCAATACATGAACCATGAACTTCCAGATGTTCAAGCTGGTTTTAGAAAAGGTAGAAGAACCAGAGATCAAATTGCCAACATTCGCTGAATCATGGAAAAAGCAAATGAGTTCCAGAAAAACATCTATTTCTGCTTTATTGACTATGCCAAAGCCTTTGACTGTGTGGATCACAATCAACTATGGAAAATTCTGAAAGAGATGGGAATACCAGACCACCTGACTTGCCTCTTGAGAAACCTATATGCAGGTCAGGATGTAACAGTTAGAACAACATGAAACAACAGACTGGTTCAAAATAAGAAAAGGAGTATGTCATGGCTGTATATTGCCACCCTGCTTCTTTAACTTCTATGCAGAGTACACCATGAGAAATGAAGAACTGGAAAAAACACAAATGGAATCAAGATTGCTGGGAGAAATATCAATAATCTCAGATATGCAGATAACATCACCCTTGTGGCAGAATGTGAGGAGGAAATAAAAAGCCTCTTGATGAAAGTGAAAGAGGAGAGTAAAAAACTTGGCTTAAAGCTCAACATTCAGAAAATAAAGATTATGGCATCTGGCCCATCACTTCATGGGAAATAGATGGGGAAACAGTGGAAACAGTGTCAGACTTTATTTTGAGGGGCTCCAAAATTACTGCAGATGGTGACTGCAGCCATGAAATTAGAAGACGCTTAGTCCTTGGAAGAAAAGCTATGACCAACCTAGATAGCATATTCAAAAGCAGGGACATTACTTTGCCAACAAAGGTCCATCAAAGGTCTGTCTAGTCAAGGCTATGGTTTTTCCAGTAGTCATGTATGGATGTGAGAGTTGAACTGTGAAGAAAGCTGAGCACTGAAGAACTGATGCTTTGAACTGTAGTGTTGAGAAAGACTCTTGAGAGTCTCTTGGACTGCAAGGAGATCCAACCAGTCCATTCTGAAGGAGATCAGCCCTGGGATTTCTTTGGAGGGAATAATGCTGAAGCTGAAACTCCAGTACTTTGGCCACCTTATGCGGAGGGTTGACTCACTGGAAAAGATTCTGATTCTGGGAAGGATTGGGGGCAGGAGGAGAAGGGGATGACAGAGGATGAGATGGCTGGATGGCATCACCGACTCGATGGATGTGAGTTTGAGTTAACTCTGGGAGTTGGTGATGGACAGGGAGGCCTGGTGTGCTGAGATTCTTGGAGTCGCAAAGAGTCAGACACAACTGAGTGACTGAACTGAACTGAACTGAAGGATTCTACAATATACAGAAATCAATCAATGTGATACATCATATTAACAAATCGAAAGATAAAAGCCATATGATAATCTCAATAGATGCAGAAAAAGTCTTTGACAAAATTCAGCACCCATTTACAATGAAAACTCTTTAAAAAATGGGCATAGGAGGAATCTATCTCAACATAGTAAAGGCTATATGTGATAAGCCTATAAGAAACATTATTTTCAATAGTGAAAAATTGAAAGCATTCCCTCTAAGATCAGTAACAAGACAAGGGTCTCCACTCTCATCACTATTATTCAACATAGTTCTGGAAGTCCTAGCTATAGCAATCAGAGTAGAAAAAATTAGATTAAAAGAATCCAGATCAGAAAAAAAGAAGTAAAGCTCTCACTGTTTGCAGATGACATGATACTGTACATGGAAAACCCTAAAAATAGTATCAGATTATTACTAGAGCTAATCAGTGAATTTAGCAAAGTTTCAGGAACAAAATCAATACACAGAAATCACTTTCATTTTTATGTAATAGCACTGAAAAATCAGAAAGAGAAATTAAGGAATCAACCCAATTACCATTTCAACAAAAAGAATAAAATATCAGGGAATAAACTTACCCAAGGAGACAAAAGAATTGTACACAGAAGATTTTAAGACACTGATGAAAGAAATCAAAGATTATGTAAACAGATGGAGAGATATTCCTTCTTCCTAGATAGGAATAATCAATATTATGAAAACGAATATACTGCCAAATGCAGTCTACCATTTAAATGCAATCTTTATCAAATCACCAATGGCATTTTTCACAGAACAAGAACAAAATTTCACAATTCATATGGAACCACAAAAGACTCCCAAATAGCCAAAGCAGTCTTAAGAAAAAATAATGGAGCTGGAGGAATCAAGCTTCCTGACTTCAGATTATACTACAAAGCTACAGTCATCAAGACAGCATGGTGCAGGCACCAAAACAGAAATATAGACCAATGGAACAAGATAGAAAGCCCAGAAATAAACCCATGCACATATGGGTATCTTATTCTTGACAAAGGAGGCAAGAATATACAATGGGACAAAAGCAGCGTCTTCAATAAATGGCTCTGGGAAAATTGGACAGCTACATGTAACAGAATGAATTTAGAACACTTTCTAACACCATACACAAAGATAAGCTCAAAATTGGTTAAAGAGCTAAATATAAGACCAGAAACTATAAAACTTTAAGAGGAAAACATACACAGAGCACTTGATGACATAAATCAAAGCAAGATCCTCTATGACACACCTCCTGCTGTTGCTAAGTCACTTCAGTCATGTCTGACTCTGTGCGACCCCATAGATGGCAGCCCACCAGGCTCCCTCATCCCTAGGATTCTCCAGGCAAGAACACTGGAGTGGGTTGCCATTTCCTTCTCCAATGCATGAAGGTGAAAAGTGAACATGAAGTTACTGAGTTGTGTCCAACTCTCAGCGACCCCATGGACTGCAGCCTTCCAGTCTCCTCCGTCCATGGGATTTTCCAAGCAAGAGTACTGGAGTGGGGTGCCATTGCCTTCTCCTAGAGTAATGGAAATAAAAACCAAAGTAAACAAGTGGGACCTGATTAAACTTAAAAGCTTTTGCACAGCAAAGGAAACTATAAGCAAGGTGAAAAGACAACCCTAAGAATGAGAGAAAATAATAGCAAATGAAACGACGACAAAGGATTACTTTCCAAAATATACAAGGAGCTCATACAACTCAATAAAAGAAAAACAAACAACCCAATGAAAAAGTGAGAAAAAGACCTAAAGAGACATTTCTCAAAAAAAAAATACATACAGATGGCTAACAAACACATGAAAAGATGCTTCACATCATTCATTATTCAATTCAGTTCAATTCAGTTCAGTCGCTCAGTCGTGTCCGACTCTGCGACCCCATGAATCGCAGCACACCAGGCCTCCGTGTCCATCATCAACTCCCGAAGTTTACTCAAACTCATGTCCATCGAGTCGGTGACTCCATGCAGCCATCTCATCCTCTGTTATTCCCTTCTCCTCCTGCCCCTGATCCCTCTAGCATTAGGGTCTTTAACAACAAATCAACTCTTGGCATGAGGTGGCTAAAATACTGGAGTTTCAGCTTCAGCATCAGTCCTTCCAATGAACACCCAGGACTGATCTCCTTTAGGATAGACTAATTGAATCTCCTTGCAGTCCAAGGGACTCTCAAGGGTCTTCTTCAACACTATAGTTCAAAAGCATCAATTCTTTGGCACTTAGCTTACTTCACAGTCCAATTCTCATATTCATACATGACCACTGGAAAAACCATAGCCTTGACTAGATGGACCTTTGTTGGCAAAGTACTGTCCTTGGTTCAGAATATTCTATCTAGGTTGGTCATAACTTTCCTTCCAAAAAATGAGCACTTTTTAATTTCATGGCTGCAGTCACCATCTGCAGTGATTTTTGGAGCCCCCCAAAACAAAGTCTGACACTTTTTCCACTGTTTCCCCATCTATTTCCCATGAAGTGATGGGCCAGATGCCATAATCTTTCTTTTCTGAATGTTGAGTTTTAAGCCAACTTTTTCACTCTCCTCTTTCACTTTCAACAAGAGGCTTTTTAGTTGCTCCTCACTTTCTGCCACAAGGGTGGTGTCATCTGCATATCTGAGATTATTGATATTTCCCCCAGCAGTGTTGATTCCAGCTTGTGCTTCTTTAAGCCCAGCGTTTCTCATATGTACTCTTCATAGAAGTTAAATAAGCAACGGGACAATATACAGTCTTGATGTATTCCTTTTCCTATCTGGAACCAATTTGTTGTTCCATGTCCAGTTCTAGTGGTTGCCTCCAGAGCTTCACACAGGCTTCTCAAGAGGCAGGTCAAGTAGTCTAGTATTCCCATCTCAATGACCATCATCAAAAAATGTACAAACAATAAATCCTAGAGAGAGTATGGAGAAAAGGGAATGCTTTTGCACTGTTGATGGGAATGTAAATTGAAAAATCACTATGGAAGATGGTATGGAGATTTCTTTAAAAACTAGGAATAAAACCACCACATGATTTAGCAAATCCACTCTTGGATCTATATCTTGAAAAAACAAAAATTAAAAAAAAAACCACACATTTATCTCATTGTTCATTGCAGCACTATTTACAATTTTTAGAACAAGGAAGCAACCTAGATGTCTATCAACAGATAAGTTGATAAATAAATTGCTGTACATATACACAATGGAATATTACTCATCCATAAAAAGGATCACATTTGAGTCAGTTCTTATCAAGTGGATGAACCTAGAGCTGTTCTTCAGAGTGAAGTACATCAGAAAGAGAAAGATAAATATCGTATTCTAACACCCATATATATATATGGAATCTAGAAAAATAGTAATGAAGAATTTGTTTGCAGGGCAGCAATGGAGAAACAGATATAGAGAATAGATATATGGACATGGGAAGAGGGTAGGAGAGGATGAGATGTATGAAAAGAGTAACATGGAAACTTATATTACCATATGTAAAATAGATAGATAACCAGAGAGAATTTGCTGTATGGCTCAGGAAGCTCATGCTGGGCCTCTCTATCAACCTAGTGCTGTGGAATGGGGAGGGAGATGGGAAAGAGTTTCAAAAGGGAGGAGATATACACATGGACATCACCAGATGGTCAACACTGAAATCAGATTGATTATATTCTATGCAACCAAAGATGGAGAAGCTCTATACAGTCAACAAGAACAAGACCAGGAGCTGACTGTGGCACAGATCATGAACTCCTTATTACCAAATTCAGACTTAAAT
>SJYC01073105.1:0-11313 GCA_006408675.1 Madoqua kirkii
AGATATCAAAGTCTGTGGTAAACCATTACTGAACTTGGTTAATATATAACATCATCTGAGTTAGAATGAATTTTTTTTCTTGTTAACAAATTATCAGAATGCATATTGAAGATAGATTTTTATGCTTGGGGCTGGTGCACTGGGATAACCCAGAGGGATGGTATGGGGAGGGAGGTGGGAGAAGGGTTCAGGATGGGGAATACGTGTACACTCGTGGCAGATTCATGTTGATGTGTAGCAAAACTAATACAATATTGTAAGGCAATTAGCCTCCAATTTGAATAGATAGATTTATGTTTAAAAAAATATTACAAAAAAGGAAAAAAGTTGCTGTAGGTAAAATAACAGAAAATAGTATTGCTTTAGGGGTAGGGAAGATTGCAGTGGAAGATGGCAACATATTTTTTAAATGGAGCAAAAAGCAGAACAAAGTTATTGATGATAATCAAAAGATACTGTTTTGGGGTTTAGCAATTAGACTTGTAGATATATTACTTTTTGAGGAATAAACTGGAAGAACTGTACTATTATAATAAAAAGTCACACTATTCTTTTTATTATTATATTGTAAAATGCATTATAAAATAAAAAAGAAAACAAAAACCAAAAAAAAAAAGAGAGAGATTTTTTTAAATGGATAATTTGGTGGAATTTCAAAACAAAGACATGACCAGAACCCCCCCATATTCACCTACAGGATTAGAGAAGAAAAGAAAGAGAATATTCTGTTTTTAGAGACAATTTTACTTTTTAAATTCAACTGTCTTCATATTTGCTTCAGGTTTCAGGATGATGCTAGCTGATAAGAAGCCAGTACGTATGCTTAGAATAGTGGTCACAGAGCAATTCATGAGACCAGGAGAAATGCTGAGACCAAGGAAAAGAAAGAAATGGATGAACGCTTGAGTTTCTGATGGAGAAATCATCCTCATAGGAAGCATCATTTATTAGAAGTGCATTTTCTGTCCAAAGTATCTGCAGTAGAAACTCTAAACAATTTGCTTCTTCTTTGCCATATTTATATTGTAAGTAAAATTAATGAAGGATTAAAATTAAGTAATTTTTTTGTGGTTGTTCATGTCCAACTCTTGTGACCATACGGACTGCAGCATGTCAGTCTCTTCTATCCTTCACCGTTTCCCAGTTGTTGTTGTTTAGTTGCTAAGTCATGTTTAACTCTGTGTAATCCCATGGACTGTAGCCTGCTAGGCTCCTCTATCCATGGGATTTCCCAGGCAAGAATACTGGAGTGGATTGCAGTTTATTCCTCTGGGTGATCTGCCTGGACCAGGAATCAAACACAAGTCTTCTACACTGGCAGGGAGATTCTTTACCACTAAGCCACCAGGGAAGCCCTCAAAATCTTACAGTGTTTTCTCAAATTTATTTCCATTGAGT
The DNA here is from genome assembly GCA_006408675.1 of Madoqua kirkii. Lineage (NCBI taxonomy): Eukaryota > Metazoa > Chordata > Mammalia > Artiodactyla > Bovidae > Madoqua > Madoqua kirkii. The sequence continues at coordinate 1,399 of SJYC01073105.1, forward strand.
CAGTTATGCTATTTAACCATCTCATCCTCTGCCACCCCCTTCTCCTTTTTCCCTCCATCTTTCCCATAGTCAGGATCTTTTCCAATGAATCATCTCTTCTTACCAGGTAGCTAAATTATCGGAGATTCAACTGTAGCATCAGTGCTCCCAGTCAATATTCAGGGTTGATTTTCTTTAGGATTGACTGGTTTGATCTTCTTGCAGTTCAAGGGACTCTCAAGAATCTTCTCTAGCACTACAATTCTAAAGCATCAATTCTTCACTGCTAGAACTTTTTTATGGTCCAACTCTCACAAATATGCATGCCTATGTGGAAAACCTGACTACATAGCCTTTGTCACCAAAGTGATATATCTGCTTTTTGATACACTGACTAGGTTTGTCATAGCTTTTCTTCTGAGGAGCAAATGTCTTTTAATTTCATGGTTAGAGTCACCATCAGTGATGATTTTGGAGGGAAAAAAAAATACTGTTTCCACTTTTTTTCCCTTTCTATTTGTGTGAAATGATGGACCAGATGCCATGATTTTCACCTTTCTTAAAGCTGAGTTTCATGCCAACCTTTTCCTCTTCCACCCTCATTAAGAGAAGTTTTAGTTTCTTTTTACTTTCTGCCATTAGAGAGGTATCATCTGTGTATCTGAAGTTGATATTTCTGCACCAATCTTGATTCCAGCTTGTGATTCAACCAGGCCAACATTTCACATGATGCACTCTGCATATAAGTTAAATAAGCAGGATGATGATATACAGCCTTATTGTACTTAAGTTAGTTTAAAAGCGTAAGTATTAAATTCAAGTCATTTACTTTGATCCATCATCCCAATAGCCATGCCAACATGCAAAAAACAGCTAGTTCTCTGCAGCCAAGAAGCATGACAATACAAATGAAGTACTATCATTATTAATATCCAAAGGAAGGATAGTCTTCAAATGAAAGACAAAAAATAGTGTTTTGCACTCCAATAAGGAGAAACTTTAATGTGTGATATGGAAGAAAATTAGTGATGTAAAATGTATTTTACAGCAGAGTAGAAATACTAACAGGCTTCTGATTTTCCTGAATGGCAAAGAAGCTCTGGTTAAAGTGTGTTCTACATTAGTCCTTGTATAGTTCTTCTTCTGCTGCTGCAGCTGCTAAGTCACTTCAGTTGTGTCCGACTCTGTGCGACCCCATAGACAGCAATGGCACCTCACTCCAGTACTCTTGTCTGGGAAATCCCATGGACAGATGAGCCTGGTGGGCTACAGTCCATGGGGTCGCTGGGAGTCAGACATGACTGAGTGACTTCATTTTCACTTTTCACTTTCATGCACTAGAGAAGGAAATGGCACCCCACTCCAGTGTTCTTGCCTGGAGAATCCCAGGGACGGGGGAGCCTACTGGGCTGCCGTCCTAGAGTATGAAATAACTATTGCATATTGAACCCTAAATTATATTAGATATTCAAGAAATATTCAACTTGATCAATATGGAAATAGAATTAATCATTATGTTCCTGAGGCCTCAAACAACATCTCAACTGGTTGAACTAAAAGCAATGAAGAAAGGAAAGCATTAAGTTTTTAAAGGTAACAATTTCCATATGTTTATTCACTTGTCATATCTTAAAGAATAGATTGTTTTAAACCTTAATTCTGAATCATGTGGCATATTTTTGGAGTGAGTCTTTGATTTTTGACATGATAAGTTTAGGAATGGACAAGAACCCAGAAGAACAGGGGAGAAATCTTTTCAAATCAGTGGCTGGATTATTCAAATGGACTCTGTCAAGGTTTCTAGTTCAACTGTTTAAAAAAAAAAAAAAAAAAAGCAGAAGACTACTCTCTCTTTTTCTTCTTTGCAGTCTTACCAAACTTCCAGCAACAAAACAGGCAACATTTAGTGACCAGGAATGTAACAGTTGCCACACAAGCTAGCAGGAAGCCAATCACATCCAGAGAGTGGTGCTGGAACCAGGTGAGGTCATGGAAAGCTGGTCGAAGGTGCTTGGCTCCTTTGTGGCGCATGACAAACTCAATCCAGAAGACTGCTCGGTCCAGGGGTTTCACAGGCTGATCATGGTGAATTCTTGATAACTTCATAGCATTCTCTTTATAGCTAAAATTGAATAAATAAATAGCAACTTGAAAAGTTTGTTAAGGGCATGATACACCTAAAATAGTTATTATAAAAATATATTGCATAATTAATTATATGATGTTTTGTCATAAATGATATCACCAAGAATATGAAAAGCATATGAAAGTTTATTTCCTCTTGAGATATTTCTAGATGTGATGGCTCATCAGTTCGAAAGTGTTGGATGCTTTATAGTCTCAGTAATTATTGGAAGTGGGAGAGAACAGAATTGCCAATTGAAAATAGCATTCTGAAAGTACAGAAATAGGATTATTATTAGAATGTGTAGCTCAAGAATACTGAACTTTGATCTAACTTGCTGAGTGTGGTATTGGGAACATGATAGTGACAGGAAGCAGCATGGAGGGGAAGGTCTGAGAAGGAACCCTTTCCCCACTCCTTCAATCTTCCCCAGGTTTGGGCTGGAGTATCAGTGTTAACAAGACTTCAGCAGTAACAGGAAATGGTTTCAGTCTGTGATCTTCATGGTCCTGACATTTCAGATGAAAGCAAAAAAGTTTCATATGACCCTCTGGGCAAGAAGTAGGGCCTGAGACTGAATAGATGCTGGCATTTTCTGCTTCAGGCTACAGAAGGCTGTGGTTGAAAAGCAGAAACATTACTCTGCCAACAAAGATTTGAATAGTCAAGGCTATGATCTTTCTAGTGGTTCCATACCACTGTGAGAGCTATATCATAAAGAAGGTACAATGCCAAATAACTGATGCCTTCAACTGTGGTGCTACAGAGGACTCCTGAAAGTCCCTTGGATAGCAAGGAGATCAAACCAGTCAGTCATAAAGGAGATCAGCTCTGAATATTCACTGGAAGGACTGATGCTGACACTGAAGCTCCAGTATTTTGGCCATCTGATAAGAACAGACAATTCATTGGAAAAGTCTATGATATTGGGAAAGATTGAGGGCAGAAGGCATCAAAGGATGAGACAGTTGAATGGCAGCACTGAAAATGAACATGAACTTGGGCAAACTCTGGGAGATGGTGAGGAACAGATCCCTGGGTTGCTGCAGTTCATGGGCTTACAAACAGTAGACATGACTGGGCGACTGGACAACAATAACAGAGGGCTGCACATGCAGTGATGAGATGGAAAGATGGCAATACACAGAACACTAACCCTTCTAACTTCTGTCAAGGAACAGAAGACCCCACCAGGATTTGGGTTGATATTGGAGCTTCAGCTTCAACATCTGTCCTTCCAGTGAATATTCAGGGTTGATCTCCCGTATGATTGACTGGTTTGATCTCCTTGCTATCCTTTTAATTGCTGACTAAGAAGAAAGATTTCCTTGGGTTTGTGAAGGAGGGAAGTTATTCACCCACACCAAAGTGCAATCATCATTGATAGAGAATGCAAAACATTATATTGTAAAAAATCATGGGAAAGTATGCAAAAAGTTTTGAGGAAAAGAACTATACAACATAAAAAAATAAAGCCCTGCTGCTCTTTCATTTTAAAAAACAGGCAGGCCTTTCCTAATACGCAGGAATATAAGGAATAAGTACCTCTGAATACATCTTAGGAAAACAAATAATAGTGACAGAAGTTCCAAGACAGATGCAAAAACAAAATATTTATCAGATTAAAAAGTCAATAAAATAATAGATATACTCTATTAAAACATAAACTGCATCATTAAGTACATATAAATATGAAATTAATGCTAAATGATATTGGAAGTTGTAGTCATGGACAAGGTAAGTACATTGTCAGCTTTGATAACATTGCACTCATAATATAGCAAAGAAATAAGATGTGATGTTTAAGAGACATTGATGGAACCTGGTGCTTGTTTTAAAGAATAAAGTAAGTTAGAAGGAGAAAAACAAACATCATATATTAATATTGTAACTTAGAAAAAAATAGTACTGATAACCCCATCTGTAGGGTAGGAATAAAAATACAAATGTAGAGACAGATTTGTGGACACAGCAGGAGTAGTACTCAGTTGAACAAATTGAGCGAGTAGCCCTAACATATATACACTATCATCTGTAAAGTATACAGCCAGTTAAAAGTTTCTGTATACCACAGGCAGCTCAGCCTTGTGCTCTGGGTCTTGCTAGGTGGCACAGTCATAAATTTTAGGAGAAGCAGGAGACACACATTTGATCCCTGGGTCAGGGAGATCCTCTGGAGGAAGAAATAGCAAACCATTCCAGTATTCTGCACTGGGAAATCCTAATAACAGAGGAGCCCAGCAGGCAACAGTTGATGGAGTAAAAACACTTGGACAAGTCAGAGAATGCCACAAAACCACAGAGGGTGGGATGAGATGGAAGTTGGAGACAGGCTAATGAGGGAGGGATTACAAATATATATGTACTTAGCATGATTCATAGTATACGTAAGAAGGGAATGGCAAACCACTTCAGCATTCTGCCTTGAGAAACCAATAAACAGTACAAAAAGGCAAAACAATATGACACTGAAAGATAATACCCCACAGGTCAGTAGGTGTCCAATATGCTACTTGAGAAGACAGATAAACAGCCCCAAAAGGAATGAAGAGGCTGACCCAAAGTGGAAATGACAGCTATTTGTGGATGTCTCTGGTGGTAAAAGGGAGTATGTCAAGGCTATATATTGTCACTCTACTTATTTAACTTATATGCAGAGTACATCATGAGAAATGCTGGGCTGGAGGAAGCTCATGCAGGAATCAAGATTTCCAGGATAAATATCAATAACCTCAGATGTGCAGATGACACTACCCTTATAGCAGAAAGTGAAGAACTAAAGAGCCTCTTGATGAAAGTGAAAGAGGAGAGTGAAAAAGTTGGCTTAACGCTCAACATTCATAAAATGAAGATCATGGCATCCAGTCCCATCATTTCATGGCAAAATAGGGAAATAGATAGGGAAAAGGTGGAAACAGTGGTTGACTATTTTTCTGAGCTCAAAAATCACTGCAGATGGTGATTGAAGCCATTAAATTAAAAGACGTTTACGCCTTAGAAGGAAAGTTATGACCAACCTAGAGAGCATATTAAAAAGCAGAGACATTACTTTGTCAACAAAGGTCTGTCTAATCAAGGCTATGGTTTTTCCAGTGGTCATGTATGGATGTGAGAGTTGGACTGTGAAGAAAGCTGAGTGTCGAAGAATTGACACTTCTGAAATGTGGTGTTGGAGAAGACTTTTGAGAGACCCTTGGACTGCAAGGAGATCCAACAAGTCCATCCTAAAGGAGATCAATCCTGGATGTTCATTGGAAGGACTGATGTTGAAGCTGAAACTCCAATACTTTGGACCACCTGATGTGAATATGTGACTCATTAGAAAAGAGAAAGATTGAAGGCAGGAGGAGAAGGGGACAACAGAAGATGAGATGGTTGGATGGCATCACTGACTCAATGGACATGGATTTAGGAGGACTCTGGGAGTTGGTGATGGACAGGGAGGCCTGCTGTGCTGCAGTTCATGGAACTGCAAAGAACTGGACATGACTGAGCAACTGAAGTGACCTGAACTGATGATGAAAGTAAAGTCCAATGCTGTAAAGAACAATATTGCAGAGGAACCTGGAATGTTAAGCCTATAAATTAAGGTAAATTGGAAGAGATTGAACAGGAGATGACAAATGTGAATACTGACATTTTAGGAATAAGTGGACCAAAATGGACTACAACAGGTGAATTTAATTTAGCTGATCATTACATCTACTACTGTGGGAAAGCAGCACTTAGCGAAATACAATAGCCCTCTTAGTCAACAAGAGCCCAAAATGCAAAACTTGGATGTAATCAAAAATGACAGAAAGAGCCTGTGGTTTCGAAGGCAAACCATTCAAAACCATAGTAATTCAAGTATATGCCCCAACTAGTAGTGCCAAAGAAGTTAAATTTGAAGACCTACAAGACCTTCTAGAACTAACGCCAAAAAGATGTCCTTTTCATCATAATCGACTGAAATCCAAAAATAGGAATGTAAGAGATACCTGGAGTAACAGGCAAGATTGCTCTTGGAGTACAAAACAAAGCAGGGCAAAGACTAACAGAGCTTTGCCAAGACAATGCACACTGGTCATAGCAAACACCTCTTCCAACAACACGAGAGACAACTCTACACATGGACATCACTAGATGGTCAATACCAAAATCAGATTGATTATATTCTTTGCAGCCAAAGATGGAGAAGCTATATACAGTCAGCAAAAACAACAACAACAACAAACAAACAAACAGGAGGTGACTGCGGCTCAGATCATGAATTCTCTATTGCAAAATTCAGACTTAAATTAAAGATTGTAGGGAAAACCACTAGACCATTCAGGTATGACCTAAATCAAATCCCTTATGATTATACAGAGGAAGTGACAAATAGATTCAAGAGATTAAATCTGGTACACAGAGTGCCTGAAGAACTATGAATGGAAATTCATAACATTGTACTGAAGGCCATCATCAAAACCATCCCCAGGAAAAAGAAATGCACACAGGTAAAATGGTAGTCTGAGGAGACCTTACAAATAATTGAGAAAAGAAGAGAAGTGAAAGGCAATGGAGAAAAGGAAAGATATATCCATCTGAATGCAGAGTTCCAAAGAATAGCAAAGAGAGATAAGATAGCTTTCCTAAGTGATCAATTCAAAGATAGAGGAAACAATAGAATGGGAAAGACTACAGATCTGTTCAATAAAACTAGAGATACCAAGAGAATATTACATGTAAATATGGGCAAAATATTCAAAAGCAGAGACATTACTTTGCCGACTAAGGTCCATCTATTCAAAGCTATGGTTTTTCCTGTGATCATGTATGGATGTGAGAGTTGGACTGTGAAGAAGGCTGAGCACTGAAGAATTGATGCTTTTGAATTGCGATGTTGGAGAAGACTCTTGAGAGTCCCTTGGACTGCAAGGAGATCCAACCAGTCCCTTCTGAAGGAGATCAGCCCTGAGATTTCTTTGGAAGGAATGATGCTAAAGCTGAAACTCCAGTACTTTGGCCACCTCATGCAAAGAGTTGACTCATTGGAAAAGACTCTGATGCTGGGAGGGATTGTGGGCAGGAGGAGAAGGGGACGACTGAGGATGAGATGGCTGGATGGCATCATTGACTCGATGGATGTGAGTCTGAGTGAACTCCGAGAGTTGGTGATGAACAGGGAGGCCTGACGTGCTGCAATTCATGGGGTCACAAAGAGTCAGACACGACTGAGTGACTGAACTGAACTGAACTGATGGGCAAAATAAAGGCAGAAACTGTATGGACCCAACATAAGCAGAAGGTATTAAGAGAATGTGGCAAGAATACACAGAAGAATTATACAGAAAAGATCTTAATGACTTAGATAACCATAATGGTATGAGCATTCACCTAGAGCCAGAAATCTTGGAGTGCAAAGTCAAATGAGTCTTAGGAAGCATCACTATGAACAGAGCTTGTGGAGCTGATGAATATCTAGCTGAGCTATTTCTAATCCCAAGGAGCCTGGCATGCTATAGTCATTGGGGTCACAAAGAGTCAGACAAGATTGAGTGACTAAGCACAGCACAAAAAAATGATACTATTAAAGTTCTGCACTTAATATGCCAACAAACTTGGAAAACTCACCAGAAGCAACAGTTAGAACCAGACATAGAACAACAGACTGGTTTTAAATTGGGAAAGGAATATGTCAACCCTGTATATTGTAACCCTGCTTATTTAACTTGCACACAAAGTACATCATGAGAAATGCCAGGCTGGATGAAGCTCAAGGTGGAATCGAGAGTGCTAGGAGAAATATCAATAACCTTAGGTGTGCAGATGACACCAGTCTTATGACAGAAAGCAAAGAGGAACTAAAGAGCCTCTTGATGAAGAGGAAGGAGGAGAGTGAGATAGCTGGCTTCAAACTCAACATTCCACAAGTGAAGATCATGGCATCCATTCTCATCCATTCAGTTCAGTGGCTCAGTTGTGTCCAACTCTGTGATTCCATGGACTGCAAAGTGCCAGGTTTCTCTATCCATCATCATCTCTCAGCTGCTCAACTTATGTCCATCATGTCTGTGAAGTCATCCAACCAACTCTTCCTTAGTCTTCCCCTTCTCCTCCTGCAGGTGTTAATAATCAGCTGCCTGTTGCTCTGGCTAAGCCATAAGAAACTCACAATGGGAAAGGAATAAAAGAAAAGTATGGCAATACCATATAATCTAAACAAAGTACATCAAGTTATTAGTTGGGGTCATCATGTCCTGCTAAACTAAAGAAAAACAATGTGGACCTTGGAATGCCAGTCAGTGAAAGTTCAGAATGCTGCTGCTTGTGCACACACCAAGATGTTTTCCCGGGGCATATTCAGGTCTATGATCTTCAGCTGGGGATACTTCTTGTACAAGAACATAACAAAGATAGTTCGAAGTAATCAATAAAATGAGAGATGTGATCAGGGACACAGGAGGTTGATTTTATTGTGGCACAACAGATACTTTCTGCATGCCAAGACACTAAATAAAAGTGATGCGACTGAAGAACAGGGCTCTTGATTCAAGAGTTCTTGAGTTTTCCATTCCCATCTTCAAAACTTTAATTCTGTCTCTAGTTTCTTTTTCCCAAACTGTGTGTCAACCATTTTCAAGCCCTATCATCTGCTGGGCTGGCTGCAGCATCTTCCTGCCTTCAATCTTGCCCAGAAACAGGGTCTTTTCTAATGAGTCAATTCTTAGCAAAAGGTGGCCAAAGTATCAGAGCTTTGACTTCACCATCAATCCTTTCAATGAAAATTCAGGACTGATTTCCTTCAGGATTGACTGGTTGGGTCTCTTTGCAGTCTAAGTGACTTTCACAAGTCTTTTCCAACTCTACAGTTCAAAAGCATCAGCTCTTCAGTGCTCAGCTCTCTTTATGGTCCAACTCTCCATCCATGCTTGACTACTGGAATAGCCATAGCTTTCACTAGAAGGACCATTCCAAATAGATGGGGAAACAATGACAGACTTTATTTTGAGGGGCTCCAACATCACTGTGGATATGACTGCAGCTGTGAAATTAAAAGACCATTGCTCCTTGGAAGAAAATCTATGACAGATTTAGGTAGCACATTAAAAATCAGAGACATCACTTTGCTGACAAAGGTCCATCTAGTCAAAGCTATTTTTTTTCCAGTAATCATACAGATGTGAGAAGTGGACCATAAAGAAGGCTGAGTGCTGAAAAATGATGTTTTTCATCTGTGGTTTTGGAGAGAACTCTTGAGGGTCCCTTGAACTCCAAGGAAATCAAACCAGTCAATCCTAAAGGAAATCAACCCAGAATATTCATTAGAAGTATTGATGCTGAAGCTGAAGCTCCAGAACTTTGGCCACTTGAAGAGAGAATTCATCTGAAAAGACTCAGATTCTGAGAGATATTGAAGGCAGGAGGCGAAGATGGTGACAGTGGATGAGACAGTTGGAGTGTGTCACTGATTCAATGAACATGAGACCAAAGGCCTTGGGATAGTTTAGGATGGGGAAGCCGAGAGTGCTGCAGTCCATGAGATCGCAGAGTTGGACATGACTGAGCGACTTATCAACAACAACATGTTGTTGCATGGTAAAACTAATGCCACATTTTAAATTAGTTATATCCCAATTAAAAATAAGTTAAACAAGAGAGACACTGATAAGTGACTTCATAGTGAAAAGTAATTCAATATTAAAAAATTTAAATGCTTAAAAAATAATTTTAATTTTGAATGTCAATGCATGTTTATAGATTTACACAAAATTTCTACTAAGAATTTATCTGATATATAGAAACATTTACATCTCTGGCAAATATTTAATTTTAATATAGTTTCT
>SJYC01073108.1:0-10858 GCA_006408675.1 Madoqua kirkii
CAATAATTCTATATTGGTTTCCTTTAAAACAGTTCAAGTTTTTACTTGTTTTACTTGTTTCATAGTCTGGGTCCACATTCTCTATTCCCTTTGGAATAGTTTCTACGATAATTTCTTTTAGTGTTTTAATTTGTCATAACTCCAGGTCATTCAACTAGTTTTCATTCACCAAATTAATTCTGGGAGAGAGGTGGGTGGAGCGTCAACACATAAGAACATACATAAGCACACACACAGTGAAATTATTAACAATCCTAATTATTTATTTTTTATATATAGCTTAACTTTTTAAAATACAAATGCCAGTCGCAGAGTAGGCATGGGATAACTGTAGACAACATGAAAATAATTTGACAACATAAACAAGAGCCCTTAGTTTAAGGACTCATCAACTAAGAGTTCCCAAGGGGACAAAATAACCCCAAAAGCAGCAAAATGAGCTGTCAAATAGACCCTATCTGCTCTAATACAGAAATAAAGCATAATTTATCAGTTTTCCTCTTTGAAATAAATTTTGTCATTAACCATGGGTGTCTTCCTCTCCAAAAACTAACCTTTGCTGTCTGCTAATCTTCCTATATGCATTCATGTTTTTCATAGGCAGATATATAAAAGTATACTGGGAATATCCCTGTTACTATGTCTGAAATGTAGGTCATATCACTCATCAATAGCAATGCAAAAACACAATCAGGGGAATATTCAAAGCACCCTACTGTATTTTTCAGTACTTGCGTCGTAAGTAGAAGACAAACCATCTACTCACAAAAAGTGTCCAATATAGCCTAAAACTCATAACACAATCACATGATAACTACAGCTAACAATAAAACTGCCCATGATTCTAAATGGGTAAACAGAAATTAAGTGCTGGAGATGGTCACTGAAATAAGACAAAACTTTAAACTCTATGACTACAACATTTAACAAAGGCTTCACAGTAGAGGGGATACAAACGATTAAATAATTAAAACTTAAGCAAGTGAGAGAAAGAGAGAAAGTAAGTGAGTAAGCAAAAACAATTAGGCACCAAAAAGAAGTTGTAGAGAGAAAGAACGGAGTGAGAAAAGATTTATAGGCTAGGAATACATGAGGCATATACCTAGGGGCAGAATTGGAATCAAAGTCCCTTTAGAGTCCATGTAAACGCCATAAATATTGGAAGCTAACCACATTAAAGTCTCCATGAATGTTCGAACAAGCCTAATCTCCCACATGTAAATTTGTGTGGGAATCTATCCAAGGTTCTATGTCTTCTTCTGCCTTCATTTATGCCTCTATCACTGTTTCCAAATCCTTCCCCACTTAATTTTTCCTTTCTTTTTATTGTTACAGGGCTATCATTAGCACAGAAGCATGTTTTCTCTATCATTTTATTAATATATGTTTAAGAAGTAGGAATTTTCCAGTCTCCCTGATGGTTAAAAAAAAAAAAAAAAAAACACAGAACTACTTGGACCAGCTGCTAGTCACCATACACCTCCTTTCCGGCTATGCCCTGTAAGACCTGTGGGAACCCGGAACACCAGGGGGCTTTGGTCGGAGATCCACAAGGAATTTAAAGCCTAAGCTTACAGAGATATCTTTAGTCTTGCTTCAGGTTCTAATACCATTTGTTTTAATTCACATCTGTGTTGCATTCATATCTGATTTTGGGCTTTGTATGTCAATGCTTGGTCTAGTGTTTCTGGGCTTTGTATTTCAATGTTTGGTCTACAAACTCAAACTAGCATGGATTTGATTTTCTTCCCAATACCACCCCCAACCAAAATAATGTGAGCAAAAGTACTTTAAATATTATAGTAACAATAACAGCAATGAACATTGAGTACTCTGCCAGCCATTGTTCTAGAAATCTATTATATACATATATGTGGATTTGATTCTCAAAACCACCCTAGGAAATGGTTATTCACATTGTGTGTTAGTCGTTCAGTCATGTCCAGTTCTTTGTGACCCTATGCACTGTAGCCCACCAGGTTCCTCTGTCCATAGAATTGTCCAGGCAAGAATACTGGAGTGGGGAAACAGTCCCTTCTCCAGGGAATCTTCCTGACCTAGGGATTGAACCTGGGTCTCCTGCATTGCAGGTGGATTCTTTACCATCTGAGCCACCAGGAAAATGCATTATTCGTGTTAGTCTCCTAAAAATGAGGAAAGTGAAGCCCAGAAATACTAAATAACTTGTACAGAGTCAGATTGTATGTTGAAGTTCTGAACTCAGGCATTTTGGCTATAGAACTCAGACTCTTAGCAACTACAGCAGGCCACCTCATAAGTCATATTGAGAGTGGTATGTATGACTTGTTGAAAAAGAGACTAGGCACAGAAATCCTGTTAGTTTCCAAAAGGTCTTCTAAACAGGTAATGCCCTAGGATGTTGAGAGTAGAAAGGGAAAGAAAGCAACATATACAAGAGGAAGAATTAAGGAAGGAGCAAAGGGACTCAGTAGTAAATGATCACTTATGGGAGGATAAAGTCAAAGATGGTTCCAAGGTGTTTAGCCCTTTGTGAGGTAGAATACTGTTGGCATTAATGAAGGCAGAAGGAAGTGCCAATTTGGTTTGGCTTACTGTCTGGTTTTTATGTTTGTCTTAGAAAATGAGGGTGGATGAATTTGCTTCCCTTGATCTGCTATCTATACTCCAGTAAGTCAATCAGGGACTAAGGCAGTGGGGGCTGGTAGGGTATGGCTTAGTAGCAAATTCAACCAAATGAGTGAATCTAGACAGTTTTGCAGAGTCTGACTGTGTGAAGCTAGTCTGCCTAATTTCTCTGCTTCAGTTTCCTCATTTTTAATGAAGGGGAAAGTCCTGCTAAGCAGTTTTGTTTGAAAACTAGGTAGGAGCCAAACATTTGTTCCATAGACATTAGTTCCTCCCTTTCTTGTCTCTGTCTCTAGAGCTGTGGAAAGGTGAGGCAAACAGTGTGAGATCCACATATAAAGACTATTAGCTGGATGTGACCAAGACATTTTTATTAGCATTTAAGTGAACTTGGTTCACCATTCTTTCAGACACCAGTGTATTTTACTTCTAACAAAGACACTATTAGATTCCCATTATTAGGCCATGGATTAGGACATGACTCAGTGGTTATGCAACAACATTAAGACTCCAAATCTTGAAGTCATGTTGAAATCACGGAAAACACAATGTAATTTAAGACCATTCCTTGCCTATATTTTAACCTGAAGAGTTACTTAGAATTGGCTCTTAGTTTCAGTTCTCATCATTCAAGGTTAAAACTGACAAACTTCAAGGTTGAATCACTAAAACTGACTATTTAAACGTGTTCCCTGATCCTTCTAGCATTCCCCCCCTCATGCGAAGAGGCATCACAGTAGGTTGATGTGAGGCAGTAAGAAGGCATCTTACTTCCTATGTAAAGTAATTAGCTACCAAAAGGGTCATCCTGATGATACTTCCAGGCTCAGTAACAGCCCGAATTCAGAGCTCTAAATAACTACTTTGAAAAATAGGTTTAAGAGAATTATCCCCTTAATCCTCAGAGAGGGAAAGAAATCATTCTCTACACTCAGAAGGTAAATTAAGTAGAATAGGACTTTGAGTTACACAGATCTGGACTTGAACTACAGTTGTGTTACTTAATAGTTACAATCTAATGCAATTTACTAAATGTTTCTGACACTTTATTTTCCACCAGTAAAATGTATTCCTTAAGTCATTCATACATGTTTCAGTAAGACAAATGAGACCTTATGTGTAAAATTGCTGTCATGATAGCTGACACAACAGAATCACTCTAAAACAACAGCTATTATCGCTATTATTCTCTTTACTCATTCTCTGAAATTACCTCAACAAGGTACCACGGTCCCTGACTTTTCGCCAAAACCTGAGATGCAGTTTTTCTCATCCATTAAGGAACATGTGTCACTAGGGTTTGAAGAAGAATGGCCTTCATTATCTGTTCAGCGCCTTGTAAATATCATGCAGCGCTTCCTTCAGTCAATTGCAATGCATCATATAAATTTTCCACTAGAAATGTTAGCAGTGAAAACATGTTACTATAAAAATCAAGAGACTTATGGAGGAGGTGAAACTATATAGACTCTCTGAACAGAAGCCACAAAACAGTATACTTTGATCATACTAATAGAATTTCCTGCAGTCAGAAGTATGATTTTTATGATCAGAGCAGGGTAGACTGATAGACAATAGCTGAATCTCCATTAGAGGATTTGTCTGTGTAAGGGAATGTCTTAGATAACTGAAGTGGAGAAATTATAAGAAGCAGTGAGTGACATCCCCAGCCACAGTTACAATTATTAAAAGACTCATGTCTCATAAAGGTACTTGAGTGCACCTAAGTGATACAAGGAAATATAACAAAATCTTGGCTGCGTGTATGTTTGTTTTTCCTTGTGGTCCCTTGCAGCATTTTAGTTGACTGGCATCCTTTGTTTTATAATTCATTCCTTGAAGTGCTGTGGGATGCTGACCAAGGTGTTGTATTATGTAGGGGATTTATTTGTGTTACAAGATACTTGTCTATCAAATCACATCAAGCAGCTATCATGTCTTCAGATGATCTGCACTATATTAAAAGAAAAAAAAGTATACTGACAGCTTTAGTAAAAGTAGGCACAAGTTGGTTATTTCCCCAAAGAGTTAGACACAATTTTGTTAATATAATTTGAATTTTATACACTTTACTATCTATGTAGCTGGTGAATACTGATGTTCTGCCAAACTACCATAAGATTACAGAGAGAAAGAAAAAACAATCATGTGTGAAGGAGGGGGAAGCAGTCTCATGCCACTCCTGAAGTTATGTGTCCCTCACTTTTAAGGTGATTTCTATTTTCTTTCATTTTTCACTGCTGAGAAACTCATTTTCAATTGCCATCACATGTGAGCATAAGTGATCTTCTAATATCTTTAATATATAATATTAAAGATACATGGGAATTAACAGATATATTTGTAATAAATACATTTTTGTAGCAAAAGTGTTTCCCCTGATACCTAAATACTCTTGGGACTCAATATACATTAAAATTACAGAATAATTTTGTATCAGTGACTATAATAAAGGTGATGTAATGAAGTGACAATAAAGAAGAGTCAGTTTAAGTTAGATAGCAGGCAGACCTTCCTATAAAAGTTGTGAGACCTAGACTTGAAAACTGAGCTAGACTCTGATGTTTGGAAGCACGGAAATATTTAAAACAAGGACGTCTGTGATTCTCTGTCACATAAACCATCTTATTATTCTCTTGTAGACACAACCCCCTCTAGGATAGGCTCTCTGCTGCTCACTGTGCTGCTTTCTGCAGTACGCCTAGAACTCAGACTGGACAAAATCAATACAGGTGCACCTGCCGCATGGAGCCAATGGCAAATGTTTGTATATTAGACGTCAGGAGAGATGAGTCATTGGTAATCTGTAAAATGAAGCTTGGAAAAAACAGGGTTTTGAAAACTGACTCTATCCCAGGAAAGCAATGATGTGCTCATAGAGAATATTTTCCTCAAATAGAGTGATATGTGGAAATTATGCATCAGCAAATATCTACTCATTTTCAGTCTGGAACAGAACATGGTAACAATGTCAACCCCAAGAGACACTGAAAGCTCAAAAGAATTACATTAAGAAATGGATAAAGAATTTTCAAAACATCATTCTGAGGCCAAGAATGGCCATTAGAGCACCTGTGATACTAGGCTATTATTTTAAAGGATTACTGACATATGGATAGGGGAAAGGGGCTAATTTTTCATTTTTTAAAATTTAATAAAAATCAATCAATAGAAAAACTGATTGACATCCACAGACTTTACCTGAATATTCAGTTTTTAGATGGTTTTATTTTACTTTGATGGAAATAAGCCATCCTGTCACAAAGTGGATGATTATGAGAAGTTACTAAGCCAAAATCTGAACACGTGGATCTGAGAACACACCACAGTGAGTTTTCTTTTACTTGATTTCACAATTATTAAACGGTCTTTTTTTTTTCAGATAAAAATGAAGGTACATCTAGAAGTAAGAGCTAGCATTCATATTTACAGAAGGAATGAAAATAGAAACAATCAAGGCATTACATATCAAAACACTGAACACTTTGAATGAAAGCAGATAAAGAAAAATGCAATTTTCCCAATGAATATGCAAACTTGAATAATGATTTAATATTAATGGAACAGAAGAGCTACAATTTTCCATCCAAACTAACTGCCTTTGATGATGCCTGGGAGAAGGAAAAAAAAAAGCTTTTAAGAATTTCCTTTTCACCTGATTAAGCTATCTTGAATAGAGCTTATAAGCTCTTGGGGGGCTTCAAAAAAATTAAAAAGCAAACTGATTTTGTATCTGCAGTTCCAACTACAGGCATAAATCCACTCCTCCCGCCTTCACATATTTATGCAGAAAAAGAAAAAAAATTGTGCTGTCAGCAGTATCACATAATCTTTGCTTCTCATTATAAATGTTTTTTATGCACAACGCTATCTCAACATCTTTTTCTTAGATTATAGCTTTAGAATGTTTTTAATTGAAAAATATGGGTAATTTTGAAGTCAGGAAAAACAAAGTACCAATTACTAAGAGAACTAATTATTGCCTTCTTTTTCTCAGAAGATGTGTTACTTTAATAGATACACACAGTATGGGTCTCCATTCACAGTGCAAGACAAGTGGGAATTTCCATAGCTCTAAGGTTTGAGAACAGCTGAGCTGCAAACACACGGGAAAGAGTCTAAAAGCTCCTGCTGGGGGTTCTAACTGGTAGAGTTTTTAAAGATCTGTGTTTTTTCCCCCTAGTACAGGTACAGCACATAATTACAATAATGTACCAAATTCAATTCTGTGGGAGGCAGATTGAAGGACAAGTCAGTGGGAAGCTATGCAGCCAATCTACCCCCGAAAGAAAAGGATTATTGATCCTAGATGGTGTGGGAAGTAACACACCCCTCTTCCCAGGAAACCTGCCTCTAGGTACAGGAAAGGTCCCTAATTTTTTTGTTTCTTTTTTCTTCTCTCTCTCTCTTTTTTCTGGTTTCTTTTTAAATTTATGACATGTGAAAATAAGCAAATCCTATGATACGGCTGATAAAAAAAAAAAAGAGGGAAAGAAAGTTTAGAGAAAGCTTAGCAATCCAGTCATTGTCTCAGGTGAGTTTATCTTTTGTCAAAAATTCAAAGCCTGATTTTTCTGTAGTCTTGCCAGTTTTACTGTTTGTTTGTTTGATGAGATTTTAGTGAATATTGCAAGAGCAATCCAATTGTGGCATATATACATCTCTAACTGATGAGATTTTGCTTTTATCCCCCAGGAAGTTATACAATAATGAAAATTCTAAAGGACATTGGCAGGGTGATAGGAGTAAAAATTAGGAAACAGTATTTACCACTAGAGAAGGCAAAGAAAGAAAAGGACTCAATAAGGAATCTAAATTTTTCAATGTTCAAGTATCAAATGGATATAGAATTAGACAGGAATAAAAAGAGCCCACTTGATTTTGGATTCAAGCTAATATATTCAACAAACATTGGTAAGTATACCATGTGAATTAAATAAATATAATACAGACATTTACAGAAGTTGTCATCTAGCAGGGGTCATTCAATAAAAAACCTTGTGATTAAACATTTAATTAAAAAATCATGATAATTTTGAGAAACGTCAAGAAAAAAATTAGCTGCTCTGAGAGAATGTAATAGGGAGACCTAATAAGTAAATGAGAACATAATGGGGAGAAATATTTAAGCAGAGATTCAAAGAATAAGCAGGAGAGAGGCAGGCAGGAGTGGGAGTAAGAGGGAGCAGTGTGTGCAATGGTCCAAAGACAGGAAAGAGCATGGTAAATTCAAAAAACAACGCACTGACGTTTTAAGCAGACAGATAATGATGCAGCACAAGTGTACTTTAGAAATGTCACATCAAGGGCTGTGCCGAGACTGATTTGGGAAAAGGTCAAAAGCATAAGTGGAGAACACAGGCTAAAAGTATATTGTAATGGTTAAGGGAAAGAGGATGCTGGCTTGGGTTACAGTAGTAACAGCACAGAAGAGAAGTCAGTAGATCGCCTGTATATTTTAGATGCAATTAGGAGTTAATTGATGATCTCTCTTAGATCAGTTTCAGCACATTATTTAAGGCAGCATTCTGATTGCTGTTTCCTGAATAGTAAGTAACTAGAGGTAAGGAAGTAGAAAAGAAAAAGACTACTGTTTGAAAAAACTCATGCTTGGTAATGAAGAGAGGACAGTGTTTATCATGGACCTCAGGGCCAGTGAAGGATTTTTTCATCCATCCACCCAGCTATCCATTCATACATTTGGGGGCAATGAATGACTCAAGAAGATTCTTATTTCTGAAGAGAAGAGCAGAGCGGAGACTGAGGAACTGAAGAGGCAACAGACAAAGAGAGCAAAAGTAGGCGAGGGCTAACTAACGCCTTACACGCCAGTGCAGCACAGATGAAATTAGGAGTTAATTGATGATCTCTCTTAGATCAGTTTCAGCACATTATTTAAGGCAGCATTCTGATTGCTGTTTCCTGAATAGTAAGTAACTAGAGGTAAGGAAGTAGAAAAGAAAAAGACTACTGTTTGAAAAAACTCATGCTTGGTAATGAAGAGAGGACAGTGTTTATCATGGACCTCAGGGCCAGTGAAGGATTTTTTCATCCATCCACCCAGCTATCCATTCATACATTTGGGGGCAATGAATGACTCAAGAAGATTCTTATTTCTGAAGAGAAGAGCAGAGCGGAGACTGAGGAACTGAAGAGGCAACAGACAAAGAGAGCAAAAGTAGGCGAGGGCTAACTAACGCCTTACACCCAGTGCAGCACAGATGTTAAAATCAGCCCATGACATCAGACTGTCTGGGACTAAGTTCTGTACCTACTGCTATGTAACTGAACAAGGTCCAAAACCTCCCTTGACCTCACTGTCCTCATCTGTAACGTGGAGTCAACAATAACACCAGTCTCACAGGGCTGTGTGGAGTCCATGAGGTGGTGCATGTAAATCACCAAGCATGGCACTGCACACAGTAACATCTCGATACATTCTTATTTCTATCATTAACAACAAGAACAATAGTCATAATAAGAAAGTATCCCTTTTCCTGACGTTTGACA
Source organism: Madoqua kirkii (assembly GCA_006408675.1). Classification (NCBI taxonomy): domain Eukaryota; kingdom Metazoa; phylum Chordata; class Mammalia; order Artiodactyla; family Bovidae; genus Madoqua; species Madoqua kirkii. Next base: position 9,118 of record SJYC01073108.1, read on the forward strand.
GCGAGGAGGTTAACACGAGATATGTGTAGAGACAACAACTGTGGGTAGAAGAGATAGTGATCTAGCACCTATTTGCTTTCTCATTTCCCTGGTAAGAGATTAGGTTGTCTATAGGTTGAAAAGAATGGGAAGGGGAGGGAGAAAAGACTTGAAGAAACCAGGTAAGATATGGTATAACCGCTATAAAAAAACAGAAGACCACTGAATTAAGAGCAAGCAAAATAACTGCTCAAATGGCGCTAAGAGTCCCGCCAAGGAAAAAGCTGAAATGTCACAAAGACACCAACTCACTCAAGTTCGCCAAAGAGAACAGGGAGACATAGTCAGAGCGTTAGAGGCACGATGAGAATGTGAAGGAGCTCGGATTTTCTTCTGTAAACTCTGGGAGACACTGAAGGGTTTCAATACAGAAACCACACAATGAATACACATTTTTAAGAAGACTAACTTAATAATTTTGATGACGGAAGAAAGCAAAAGCAAGACAACAAGTTTGGGAACTTTCCCTTTTGGCCAGAGGACTCCATAGATGTCCAAAGTTGTCCTAAATGTAGGCTGTCCATATATTTCCAGGATTAAAAAGTACTTGGACATTTCCACAAAGAAGTGAATTTAATTTCAGCATAGCCTTGAAGAAATATATTTGAACATAATTTTTACCTTGAGACCTAAACTATGCTACTTTTAATCTCAGGATCATACTTAGTTCTAATAATTATTTAAAATTCAATAAGCACTTATTAATGCCACATATTATATACAAGATATACATGCTTACATATGTGGTTGAAAGACTAAGTTATATCATTATTTCAAGAAACTTTTCACTAGATATGAGACTATCTAATCTTTCTTTAGATCAGGCAAATCCTGATTGATACTGCCTTAGATAATTTACATTGCATGAACTACTTAGAAATGCCCTTGACTCTCTTCCCTATAGACATGTAGCTAAGGATGGGGAGAGTAAATAAGAGGACCAGATGACTTCGTGCTCATAGCCCCAGAATTATTTATGGTTGCATGCATAAACACGAAATCTCTTTCCTTTCCTATTTTGCTTTGAGTTCAGAAGGTATATTGCTGTTTATGTCCCAAAACTTCATTTCCTCAGTGTAGTACCAAGGATATTCCTCTTGAAGGACTTGCTTGGCAAACTAATACATCTTCCAAGATAAACTGCATTCAGGAAAGAAATGGCTTTGGAGAAACTGCAGGGTACCTACTGTAAACCTCATAACCATCCTGGCACAGCTGAATTCTCAGATGGAATATAACCTTGCTTCAATTACAATATGAATTCCAGTAGCTTCAGTTTTAAGTGTGGACTGTGGACTAGAAAATTTTATTATTTAATATTGTGTCAAAGTATTGCTACTTAATAAACAGTATCTGGCCAGTTTAGTTAATTTGCTTAATTCAAAATTGAGAGATATAGTTTTTTCAGGTATCCATACATGCTCTATTTCACCCTAAATATACATTCCTGATTTGCTTTTCAAGGATTTGACAGAACCCTCCTACATCAACATATGCAGTGCTATATCTGCTATATCTGAGAACTAATAAACTCTAAATATGGGTGAGCAGTTATTGCATGTGCTCAAAAGGAATATTCTCTGTTCTATCACATTTTGACTTTAAACAGGATTTTGAAATTGCAGAGTAGCAAATCAGATCAAATCAAATGTATTACGATTAAGGAGGTTATAAAATATTTTGAATGAAGCAGAGTATTTGA
>SJYC01073110.1:0-13681 GCA_006408675.1 Madoqua kirkii
TGCCGTAAGGTGTTGTCATCTGCATATCTGAGGTTATTGATATTTCTCCTGGCAATCTTGATTCCAGCTTGTGTTTCTTCCAGTCCAGCATTTCTCATGATGTACTCTGCATATAAGTTAAATAAGCAGGGTGACAATATACAGCCTTGACGTACTCCTTTTCCTATTTGGAACCAGTCTGTTGTTCCATGTCCAGTTCTAACTGTTGCTTCCTGACCTGCATACAGATTTCTCAAGAGGCAAGTCAGATGGTCTGATATTCCCATCTTTTGAAGAATATTCCATAGGTTATTGTGATCACACAGTCAAAGGCTTTGGCATAGTCAATAAAGCAGAGATGTTTTTCTGGAACTCTCTTGCTTTTTTGATGATCCAGCAGATGTTGGCAATTTGATCTCTGGTTCCTCTGCCTTTTCTAAAACCAGCTTGAACATCTGGAAGTTCACACGTCACATACTGCTGAAGCCTGGCTTGGAGAATTTTGAGCGTTACTTTACTGGCGTGTGGGATGAGTGCAATTGTGCGGTAGTTTGAGCATTCTTTGGCATTTCCTTTCTTTGGGATTGGAATGAAAACTGACCTTTTCCAGTCCTGTGGCCACTGCTGAGTTTTCCAAATTATTTTCTCCAAAAGAATCTAAGGAAGAAAACAGGAGAAACAAAACCTTTCCTTAACTATGTAATCATAGACTGCCTTTTGGGCTTCCCAGGTGGTGCAGTGGTAAAGAATCTGCCTGCAAATGCAGGAGATGTAAGAGACTTGAGTTCAATCCCTGGGTCAGGAAGATTCCCCACTGAAGGAAATGGCAACTCACTCCAGTATTCTTGCCTGGGAAATCCCATTGACAGAGGAGCCTAGTGGACTACAGTCCACTGGGTCACAAAGAGTTAGACACAACTGAGAATGCAAGGACGTATAGATACCTTTTACTTCTGGAGGAATGGCGAATTGTAGGTGCTCAGTCTGGGGCCATCTATGGAGGTATTTAGTTTTGCTAGTATATTTGACCTCTGTGCAGGTTGAAAAATCTGCTTAGCACTTTGTCCCCTCCCCCTGCTTTATGCATTAATATATTTGCCTATCTCTCAAAGGCATCTGAACTGTTACTCCTGCTTTAAAAGATACTGTCTTCCCTTCAAATTCACACCAGAGAGCTACAGTTCAACATGGGGAAGTGGACCCAGCAAGAATAAGCTGTATCTCACACTACATGACTGAGCTGTTAGTCTCCACCAAACCCCCTGGGTGTGGGCTATTATTTTATATCATCTTCAGACAGCAAGTATTCTTGGCATTCATGCATATTCCAGGCATGAGTAAACATCGTTGACCCTCTAAGATTCCTGAAAATACTCTTGAACTGTGAACATTTTATTTGACATTTTACTTCATCCAATGTACCAGAATAAAAGGAGGAAAGATTAATAGAAGGTGAAGGGAGGAAGTAAAAAGAAAAAACAAGTGTGGGAGTGAGGGATGCCTGGATCACCGTGAGTCATGGACTCGTGATCTGGTTGATGAGGCTGAGCAGAATCAGAGACACACTGTTCTCAGGAGCCAGGGCACATGAGGGGAAACACAGAGAAGTCGGGGAACAGTCAGTAGTCTATTGTGGCCAGGTAGACAGCAGGGGACAAGCCTGCCTTGATTCAGAAGACAGGGGACCGTGACAAGAATTCATGATGACGTAGCTCTAACTTATCTATCCTGCTGATGTCACCAACATCTACCTCCATACCCACCTTGTCTGACCTTCATGCAGGTATCTCCCACTCCTCTGAACGTGGACCACTGTAAGCTAGCCAGATCCACTGATTCCTCCCCACTGCCTTGATGATGAACTATCTTTAGGATTTTACTCATGGGTTCAGCAGACACAGAGATACTTGTTCGCTTTGAGAAAGGGCAAATAAACTAGCAAAGTGATCCCATGTCCATAGTCTGCATCAGCTCTGCAATGAGAGCTCCTCTTAGGTGCTACTTGAGTCACAAGTCCAAACCTCTCAAATTACGCTAACTGACTCTGCTTCAAGTGAAAACTGTGTTTACTTGAAATTGCCTAAGAATATTACAAGAAGAAAAAATGAGAGCCATTGCATAGGGGAGAGAACCTCTCAGGACAGAAGAGGCAGAAGCTTGTTTTGTCTCCATTATCCAACTTCCCAAGAGTGGTCTATACCATTATATATTCCCTCAATCTGTTGTTCCTAAATTTGTTGCTTTCTGGCATCTGTTTCAAGAAATTCATCACAGGCACCCTTTCCAAGTTCAACAATAACCTTGACATCGCCAATCCAATGGTTTCTTTGTCCGTAATCATTTGACTAGATCTCTTTTCAACATATGATTTGTGGGACTATGTTCAATTTTGAAACTTGTCCCTCTACTTCAATTCAACATCCAGAAAACATTGTGGATAGTTAATCCTGGGTGTTCTTTGGAAGGAATGATGCTAAAGCTGAAACTCCAGTACTTTGGCCACCTCATGCAAAGAGTTGACTCAACGGAAAAGACTCTGATGCTGGGAGGGATTGGGGGCAGGAGGAGAAGGGGACGACAGAGGATGAGATGGCTGGATGGCATCACTGAGTCAATGGACCTGAGTTTGAGTGAACTCTGGAAGTTGGTGATGGACAGGGAGGCATAGCGTGCCGCAATTCATAGGGTAGCAGGGTCAGACACAACTGAGCGACTGAACTGAACTGAACTGAACTGAATCTCTATTAGGACCTTGGGACATGATGACTTAAAAGATAAAAGACATACACTTTTCATATCTGCTCTCCTTTGATTGTTGCCTTTGATTCATTATGGGATTTTTCTTTTTTCTATTCTTTAAGCTTCTAAAGGGCTTCCCTGGTGGCCAGACTGCAAAGATTCCACCTGTAATGCAGGAGACCCGGGTTCGATCCCTGGGTTGGGAAGAACTGCTGAAGAAGGGCATGGCAACCCACTCCACTATTCTTTCCTGGAGAACTCCATGGACAGAGAAGCCTGGTGGGCTACAGTCCTTGGGGTTGCAAAGAGTCAGACATGACTGAACAACTAACACTTTCACTTTCAAGCCCCTAGAAGAGAGTATCTTCAAGAATTTATCATTATCATAATGAGTATAATAATGATGATCACCATTATGATAGCTGACATTTGTTGAGCACAGACATTTTCTGTGCCAGACACTCTACCGAGCAGTCTATATGCATTTATTTCATGTGAATCATGCAATAATTCAATAAGGTTAATATAATTTTCTGCATTTCACAGATGAGGAAGCTACAACATACAGAGGCTAGATAAGGTACCCTGTTATCTTTATATATTGAACATTAAAATTTTACTTCTGGTCCTCTTATTGCTGCACATAATCCCTGGGATGTGGGTTACCTATGTCTCTACACAGATGGCTTCCATCTTTGTCACTACTCTGGACCATTCTCTCAATTTTCTGATCTTTATATCTTTTTAAAGAACACTGTCACCTGGAACCCTATCATCACCTCAGCATGTAAATTTCCATCATCTTGGCTTTTCAATTGCTTGGCAATAGAAGGTGGAAATTAAAGTCTTTCTGATTCTTCTCTTTTCACAATTATTCAAATGCAATCTGTGTGTCCAGTAAATTTATTCCACATTTGTTTGCATAATCTATTAATACAAAACCCAGACTAAATGCCAACTCTTCACGATGCTGACCGCCCTGGCTGAAAGTGTTTGCTCCCTACTTTGCATTCACGCAGGGCGTATTTTGTAGCACAGTTGGAGCTACTGCCAAACTCCTTAGTAAATGTCATATCCTATCACTATTTGTGGTCCTTTCTTATCACCTTTAACAGACAGTGCCTTTTTATTTGTGTCTCTGTGTTAATGAGAAAGTACATACTCATGTTCTACATTGCCTTCATCCTTTGAATAATTTGAGGTATTTTCAACCAAGAAACTTAGGAAAACAACAGTTACAAAGGATAAATAATACCAGAAAAGTTAAGAACTAGAGAATATTAGCAGGTGATGCAAAGTCAATAAAGGATTTACAAAGGACAACAATCCAAACAAATTTATGTTTTAGCAAACAAAATTAATAGCAAATACAAAACAGGATAGAGGATTATTAGCCTAAAGGTCAGGAAACCAAGAGCTGGACTGAAGACTGTTTATTTACCCCCAAAAACAATGGGCTAAAAAGACAGATTTGAGAGTGAGAAGCATCTAGAAGGTAAAATCTGAAGTTGGTATGACTGAGAATGAAAGAAGGAATTAGGAGTGAGATAAAGCAGACTCGAGAGGCCACCATTGTTCTGCAGAGGGGACAGGTAAATGGTATTGTCATCAACATGGAGAGGCGATCAAGGTGGTGACTCCCGGTGGGCCTGAAGGAAAACACGCTCTGGAGAGAGAGCCAGACTGGAGATGTGACACCCTTTAACAGGCTCCAGCTTGTTGAGGAATCTGAAGGCTTAGTAGTGATGTAGTACAGTGTGCATTTTTCCAGAGTCTAAAATCACACCCAACAAGGTGGGGCTACTTTCCAGAGTCCTGAGGGCAAAATCGAGGGCAGGACCTCAAAAATTCATGTAAATCTCCCAAAAGACTTCCTCCTACCCATCTGACAGCAATGTTTTCATTCCAAGTAGAATGAAGTGTGCAGGACGCTTTACTTTCTGTTTATACTTTTATACTTTAATCGATTCTTTGCATTTCACCCTCAGCCCCAGAGAAAACTCACCTGGCAGCAACTCTTGCCACTAGCCTGCCCAGTCTGCTGGCTGCTTCCTTGAGCAGGAATTCTGGGCTACAGGTGGCTCTTAGTAAAAAGACATGTTGTAAACTCATGAATGGGTAGGGACTCCGGGAGGAAGGGAACCTCAGGGAAAACTTTTGAAAACACAGGGCTTTTGCCACTAGTACATAAGAACTGAAACTTGAGATGAACCTATTGGCTGTTGCTAAAGTAAGCTATGGGAAACCATCTAAGACTTACACATAATGACTGGCACCTACTGAACCGTCATGTACTTAGCACTGTAATTGGTGCTATAATGCCCTTTTTGCAATTAAAAAAGAAAAGTGAAGTCAGTGTTACAATCTGGATTCTAAGAATAAGAAAATTAAGGAATAAGAAATGAAGGAAGTTGGTAAAACTCAAGTTTGGAGTTCAGGCCCATTAGGGTCATGGCCTGTGTGCCCAGTCAGGTCTGACTTTGTGTGATGCCATGGACTGTAACCCTCCAGGCTCCTCTGGGATTCTCCAGACAAGAAGACTGGAGTGTGTTGCCATTTCCTTCTCCAGGGGATCTTCCCTACCCAGGAATTGAACCCGAGTCTCCTGCATCTCCCACATTACAGGTGGATCCTTCACCCACTGAGCCACCTGGGAAGCCCCATTAGAGTCACAGAGATTGTTAAATATCTACTTTACTACTTGAGGTCATTCCAACTATGTTTTGTATCCATCTTTTTGTCAAAGGTTTTGGGAGTGGGATTTCCCAACGGAAGGGTGAATGACCAATGTGGTGGAGAATGAGCAGACAAGGACCTGGGGTTGAAGTTAGACCTCACCCACTGGACCCAAACCATAGACTTGTTTTGAGATTTCCCATTTAACTCTCTTATGGAAGTACTGGGCTTTCCAGGTGGCGCTAGTGGTAAAGAACCTATCTCCCAATACAAGTGCTATAAGAGATGCAGGTTAGATCCCTGGGTCGGGAAGATCTCCTGGAAGAGGGCATGACAACCCACTCCAGTATCTTACCTGGAGAATCCCATGGGGAGTGGAGCCTGGCAGGCTACAGTCCATGGGATCTAAAAGAGTTGGACACGACTGAAGTGACCTAGCCCTCAAGCACACAAATGGAAGTACCACCCTGACATTCACAATGCCAGAGCCCCGAGAGAAATTCAGGTGCTGAATTTGGCATCTCCACTTCAATATTTCATATTTTTAAAAGTATCTTATGATTGTGTACATCAGAAATCAGAAAACTGGGACTTCACTGGTGGTTCAGTGATTAAGACTAGGTGCTTCCATTTCAGGGAGTATGGGTTCAATCCCTAGTTGAGGAATGGGGATCCCACATGCCATGTGGCATGGACAAAAATTAAAAAAAAAAAATTTTTTTTCCGTAAAAGACTGGACAATACATACTTTTAGGCTTGGCTGGTCATATGCTTTCTATTGCAGCTACTGAGTACTGCAGGTGAAATGCAAAAGCAGTCATAAACAATATACAAACATGTGGGCACAGCTTTGTTCCATAAAACTTATGAAAACAGTTAGCAGCTGGCTTTAGCCAGTGGGCTGGCCCCTGGCATATATTTGTGAGACAGAGTATGTAGGTGGCCTCTGAAGACACCTATCCTACTAAAGCTGTGTAACCCCCATTTGTTGCTTGTGGCCTGGCCTCACTGACTCACTTCTAACAAACAGAAGTGACGGATGCCGCTCCTGAGATAAGAGGAGTGTGGGCTCAGTTTTGGGTGCCTACTTGCTCTCCTACTTGCTGCCATTGAGGGAAGCCAGGTGCCACGTTTGGAACTGCCCTGAGAAGCCCATGCAGCCTGGAGCTGAAGATGACTTTTGGTGGGAACAGCCAGTGGGAACTGAGACTCTTAGTCTAACAGCCTGGGACACACCAGCTCCTGCCAACAACTCCCTGAGTGAGCTTAGAGATGAGAGCTTTCCACCAGAACCACAGGCTGGCTGACGGCCGGATGGAACTCCATGAGTGCTTTGATCAAGAAGCACCCAGCTGAGCCTTTAGCTTAGCTTCGATGGTTTTCACAGTGCACGGAAATTGTGAGATAACGTTTGCTGCTCTCAGCCATTAAGTTTTGGGGTCTCTTGTTACGCAGTGATGGCTAACTACTGTAGTGAGGTGTTCTACGAACAATGCTTTGTGGGATCTAGAGACGAGATTTTCCGTCTCAAGGTTTTTGACAAATTTACTGTGTGAATTTAGGTTAGCTGCTGACCCAGAGTGAGCCTTCCATTTCCTCTCTGCCTGCTGAAGAAACAGGAGTCATGCATTTCTGAGGTTATTATAGGTTTAAATCTTCATAGTTCATTTAATTGAGTCAAACTGATTTCTGCCTCTGAGCCAGAGTTGTGCATTGGCAACCCATGGGTAAGACACAGCATACTATGATAGAATTATTAAAAATAATTGTGAGATAATTACGAACATTTAAAGGACACGACTGAGTGACTTCATTTTCACTTCTCACTTTCATGCTTTGGAGAAGGAAATAGCAACCCACTCTAATGTTCTTGCCTGGAGAATCCCAGGGACAGCAGAGCCTTGTGGGCTGCCGTCTTTGGGGTCGCACAGAGTTGAACACGACTGAAGCAACTTAGCAGCAGCAGCAGCAGCAAAGGATGAAAGATTCTGCAGAAAAACCCTGATTTCTGGCATTTTCAGGAAAATTAAATGATTTTAAGTCATGTTTTCATACTGTAACTTCAAGGAGTATCCAAAGATCTCTCCCCCTTTATACAGAATGGGACCCCCAGAGCAGGGTGGGACCCTCATGAGTCATTTTTCACTGGCCTCTCACTGAGTCATAATGCCTGGCTCTGAAGGACTTTAGGGAGCTGCTTAAATTATATTCCATCTTGCTTTGAGAGCTCCCCTAAAACACAGCACAAGTGTTCTCTTACCTTCTGATCATGTCTGAGGCCAGGACATTGCCCATGTAATGGCTCCATCTACACTTTGTGAAACCCAGCTGTGTTGTGATAGTTGCACCCATGGGTCCTGCTGCCCAGACCTCAGGGAAACCCGGCAGGTTGTGCGTCTGGTCAGCACCTTTCCTACGTTCTCTCCCCACCACAGATCTAGAAGACCTCTCCTCTCTCCCACAGCCTTTACAGGGAGACACACGCACACACAGACACACACACAGAAAGAGAGAAGTCACTCTAGCTCAGATGAAATCTGCCTGTGTCTTATATTCCCCCTGCTCCTGATACACAAGAGCCCGAAAAACGTCCCCCTTTCCCTCTTCTGGCAGGTCCTTACCACTCCTCTTAAATGATGTCATTCATCCTCTAACAATCTCTGTGAAAAGAGAGTTTCTGTTCTTTCTTCCTGCCCATTCTTTCCTCTTCCTTCCTTTTCACCACTCTACTTGACAGTCATGGGCACATGTTTCTGTTTATCTGTGCTGTTTGCATGCATCTTCTTCTTTTGAGCACTAGGGATCAGTTCATGAAAAATACAGTCTATATAATATATGTATACATTACATGTTTAAATTACTGTGTCTTAAAATGTGTTTTGTTTCAGGAGTATTTTTGCATTTGGTAATAAGCATTTCACAAGACATGTCTGTTTTTGGAAACACTCTGGCCCAGGGCCAAATCTCGGGTTTAGCTCTCTAGTTATGTATACATATGCACAGTTTACAACACCTATCCAGGCCTGCCCAGCTAAGGAACTTGTCTTCCAGATGACAACCTACAAATACTAGGAAGGGTAATCAAAGAAATCTCTAGACATTTTCAAGCACAGTACACATTTTAGGAAAAGTAACTGATAAAGGTCTGGACTTTATTCTCCTGGAAGTTGGCGTTTTGTGTCACCAGACGGTCCTATATTGTTGTGACTATGATGGCTCACTGAACAAAAACACCCTGGGGTGCCTAGGGCAGGATGCACTACTTTCCAAAGGGTCACATTTGCCTCTAGGACAACAGAGAATGAGATAGTTAAACAGTATCACTGACTTAATGGACATGAGATTGAGCCAACTCCAGGAGATGGTGAAAGGCAGGGAATACTGGCATGCTGCAGTCCATGAGGTCACAAAGAGTCAGACACGACTAGGTGACTGAACAATGGTGGTGGTTTCTCTAGCTTCTTCGGCATGGATTTTATTACAGACAGTGATGCTCAGTATCACAGGCTGTCTTGCTCAGCTGCCTGAAGTTTCTGTTTAAGTCTCACTTCAGGGGCCATTTTGAGATGTGCCTCTTCCCTGGGGAAATGTGGAAGCTCCAGATACCAGCTTGCAGGGCCCCTGCAAGACTGCACCTTTTCACTCAAGAAAGGAAACCATAGCGTGTTCCCAAATCTCGTTCACCTCCCCTGTGTGTCTCCCTCTTGTTTCTCTCTGCCTCTATTCTCCTGTCTCTGTGTTCTTGTATCTGTCACGGCCTGTCTCCTCCATTCTCTTTGTCTCCGTGTGTGTGTGTGTGTGTGTGTGTGTGTGTGTGTGTCTTCCCTCCAAGGTCTCTTCCTTTGCTCTGGAGGAGAGCGCCATGGTCTCTGGATCTCTTCACGTCAGAAGTCTCCTTCTGAGTGTTTCCAACTCTGAGAACCTCCTGCACCCAAGGGAGTTTCCTGACCAGGAAGTTTCCTTCTCTAGCCAGGTGATTGTGGGAGAGCGTGACAAGAACATACAGACCCTTCCTGTCCATAAACCTGGCCACAGAGCTCCGTGATGACGCATCTTGAAGGTTCATGGGGAAAGAGATAAACAGATAAGAACTGACCCTCATTTTATGTGGGGAGAAGAGCTCAAGGTGGAAGTCATAGCTCATCTCAGACTAACCATTCTCAAATCCCAAACGAGGCAAGCATAGGGCCGTGTGTGGGTCTTTCTACAGGAGGAAATATGACCAAGTTGACATAGCCAAAGCCTAGCTTTTAGGGGAGTTTCTTTACTTTTTAAAGATGACTGTTTTCTAGTTTGTTATTGACAGCAACAAAATCTCCAGATTTAAAGAGATCTTCATGTTCATAGTAATAAAATGTTTTATGTGATGGTTAAATCCTGCCTTTTTTTTTTTTTTAACATTTCTAATGTTGGCAAACTCACTGTTTCCAAGAAGATCTCATTTTACTTTCAGCTGCTATGTCTATTATTTTATTTTTCTCTTTATTGAGCCAAAATATACTTTCCCAACTCTTATCTCCTTGTTCCTGTCTTGGTTCCTGGTTCTCATAAATCTCCCTCCCTTCCTTTTTCTTCCTTTCTTCTCTTCTCATTTTCTTTCTTTTTTAGACAGACTGTGTCCTTTTCTATTTTTTTTTTTATTTTTAAATTTGAAGTATAGATAGTTGACAAAGTTGTAAGATCATGATGTGGTTCAATGGTAAAGAATCTGCCTGAAATGCGGGAGACCCAGTTCCATCCCTGGGTTGGGAAGATCCCCTGGAGAAAGAAATGGCAACCCACTCCACTGGGTTGTTGTCTGGAGAATCCCATGGATGGAGAAGTCAGGTGGGCTATAGTCCAAAGGGTCACAAAGAGTTGGACACGACTGAATGACTAAGCATGCACGTGATACTGACATCAAGATGATTCAAAATATGTGCACATTTTGAAAGAATTCCCCACATCTAGTTAATCAACACATTCATCACCTCATTTCTAGATCTTCTTCTGTTTTGGAGGTGAGGGTGAGAAACTTTTTTCCTGGTTTCCTGTCTTCCTCTCTAACCTTGAATACAAATTTCAAACTTGGCCAGAGTGGCAATGAGTCAGGACCAGCTGCTCAGACTGCAGTGATTCTGGGGAGAAGTGAATTGGGCTGTGTCTCCTTTTTTTCCCCAAGAATTTTCACTTTCAGCAGAAAAATTCTTTTACCTCCAGATTAAAGCCCTGTTTTGGTTCCCTGAAGTCTTCTTGAGGAAACTGGAGACTCAAGCAAGTAATTAGGGCTTCTGGAGGTCTTGGGAAGTCTATAGGAAAAGGATTTCAGACTTTCAAACTTGCTGGCAGGCAGGAATGAACACTGAGCAAATTGGTGCCAGTTCATGTTTGGATCTGAAGAACTAACTTTGAGTCAATGTCCCCCTATTAGCAGGGGCCTAATTATCTGGAAGAGGTAGAGGGGGGGTTTTCTGGAAGACAGTTACTGAGCTGTCTAATAGGGGGTTTCCTATTAGACACAAATCTCTGCTCTCCTTCTTTTTTTCTCCACAGATGCCATCAAATGTAAAAATGCACCATTTTTTAATGCCTTAATTAAAAAAAAGTTGAACTATGAACAATGTATTTTTATCACATGGAATCTTAACTTTACATTTATTGAATGAACTCTGAAATTTGTTTAGACATAATTACTTACTTTATTTTATGCTTTTATATGAGTTATTTTAAAAAGTGTTTCTGTATCAAGAATACTGTTCATGTTAAGGAAGCAATTCTCATAAGACTGTTTAACTTGGACTTTTTTCAAGGATGCCAACACCCATCAGAAAAATTTTGATAGTGATATATTTTTAATCTTAAATGAAGGTGTCAACAGAAAGTTTCTAGTCAAAAACCAGAGCCTAATGTCTTTTCTTGAATGGCACTTCTGTAGTTGGTTATTGGAGCACGGGTGAGGGCCTTGCAGAGGGATGCATCAGCTACGCCACCAGGAAGAGAACAACACAGGAAAGGGAGGGCCAGATACCATGAGACCCTTGCTCACTGTGGGGTGGTCATCTGCTCCAGCCCTGTGGTCCTCAGGGACATCTTGGCAACATTTAAGAATGATTCCTTTAAAAATTGCAAATAGAACTGCCTTATGACCCAGCAATCCCACTGCTGGGCATACATACCAAGGAAACCAGAATAGAAAGAGACACATGTACCCCAATGTTCATCACAGCACTGTTTATAATAGCCAGGACATGGAAACAACCTAGATGTCCATCAGCAGATGAATGGATAAGAAAGCTGTGGTACATATACACAATGGAGTATTACTCAGCCATTAAAAAGAATACTTTGAATCAGTTCTAATGAGATGGATGAAACTGGAGCCGATTATACAGAGTGAAGTAAGCCAGAAAGAAAAACACCAATACAGTATACTAACACATATATATGGAATTTTTAAAGATGGTAATGATGACCCTGTATGTGAGACAACAAAAGAGACACAGAGGTATAGAGCAGACTTTTGGACTCTGAGGGAGAGGGAGAGGGAGAGGAAGAGGGTGGGATGATTTGGGAGAATGGCATTGAAACATGTATACTATCATGTAAGAAACAAATCACCAGTCTATGTTCCATGCAGGATGCAGGATGCTTGGGGCTGGAGCATGAGGATGATCCAGAGGGACGATGTGGGGTGGGAAGTGGGAGGGGGGTTCATGTTTGGGAGCTCATGTACACCTGTGGTGGATGCATGTCAATGTATGCCAAAACCAATACTGTACTTTAAAGTAAAATAAAAAAATAAAAGAATTACATGTGGCCCCCAAGGCCCCACCTATAGGGTCTGGTACCTGAAGAGGAAAGCTGCTGGAGTGGGAAATCCTAGAACAAGGCTTTCTGCCATCTTAGTGTTCCATCCGTCTTTTCAAGAGGAGCTGTCTCTCTATTGAATTCCTTTCCCAAGACTCACGGTGTCCGCCCTGCACATGAGCAGAGGGCGGAGATGTCTGAATGACAGGGCTGAGGGGAGGGCACCCGAGCTCCTGGGATGTGGGTTCCCACGCTGAGCCAGCCTGGGGCTCCCTGGCTCTGCTTCAGCCTGACCAGCTGCTCCGTGGTGACTCACGGAACAAGATGTTCAGGTGTGATGCCTGCTGCGGGCGTGGTGCGGTTCCAGGTGCGCACCACAGGAAACTGGAAAAGCCGCACATTTCACTTGCTCTTGTCACTGTGTTACTCCTGGGAGGAAGCTGGGGGAGCTCAGATGGACAAGCCCTCAGTCCAAGTCCAGGCAGATGTCCTCCCCCTTCAGGAATTGTCTTCCCTAGCCCTGTAGTCCTCAGGGACATCTTGGCAGCATTTAAGAATTACATGTGGCCCCCAAGGCACCACCTATAGGGTTCAATGTATGCCAAAACCAATACTGTACTGTAAAGTAAAATAAAGTAAAAAAAGAGAGAAAGAAAGAAAGAAAAATACGCAAGCTGTGCAACTCATGTTGACAAATGTTTTCTAATTTGGCAAATATCTGTTTGATTAAACTATCAATATGTTTATTCCTAAAGAGTTTGTGGTTAGACTATGAGAGCCATACTAATAGAGGATGCTCACAGATTGGTAAGGAGACAATGCTAGTGGAACTGGGCCGTGTTCTACCTTTGCATACCAGAACTAAATCACTTTTTAATTTCCATATTGAACCCACTGGTGTATTTGGACTGTGGATATTTATCATTTAATTAGACTATATTGTAAAATATAGCTACAGCATCCTTGGAATAGTTTTATTTCCCACAAGTTTGGGGCTCTGCAGTGTGGCAAAGTTTGTTTTCTTATCAGTTAACATTAACACAATTGAGTCACTTGTTATTTTCAATGAGACTCTTTATATACATTTATATATCAGTTTCAAAATATATTAGTAATGGTATACATACTTTTTTTTGCATCATGTCTTTTTGCATTAATAGCTTGGTTAAGTCCCACTTTATTCTTTGGATCAAGGTTATTTATTTCTTTGTTTTCTCTCTGATCTCCTACTTACGGATGAGCAGAATATTTGCTTCTTCAGAATGTATGAATATAGAAACAAATATGGAGGCCTGTGGGCAGTAAGATTCAGCTTTCATCTGTTTGTTCTGAGTATATCCCAGAAGCACAGTGAAGGTGTGCTTTCTCACCCTGATGCATAGATCATCCACTGATTTCAAAAGGATCCTAAAAGGGCATAAAGAGATGAAAATCTGATGCTAATCTTAGAAACTAGAATTTCCTCTTCCAGTGGGTTTTCATCATCTAGTTTTATTCTTAG